>JAXIVJ010009893.1:0-49327 GCA_036785665.1 Chirona hameri
CTGTCTCGCAGGGTCTGGCGCGGACCAGACTCACTCTGTCACGGTAGTTTGCACTACCGTGTTTGGTACGGGTAACAATATACCTGAGTGAAGGACTCAAGTGTTGTGCGGTGAGTTGACGAAGGTGACGAGAAGTGACGGACGGATGTGAGATCAGAGCAGCAAACCTTCAAGCACAAGGTGACTGATTGCAACCCGTCCTTATTTCCTGGGATCTTGTCACTTTCCACCCTCATCCGGGGTGTGTGAGGGAGTATATGTATATGTATATGTATATGTATATGTATATGTATATGTATATGTATATGTATATGTATATGTATATGTATATGTATATGTATATGTATATGTATATGTATATGTATGTGTATGTGTATGTGTATGTGTATGTGTATGTGTATGTGTATGTGTATGTGTGTGTATGTGTATGTGTATGTGTATGTGTATGTGTATGTGTATGTGTATGTGTATGTGTATGTGTATGTGTATGTGTATGTGTATGTGTATGTGTATGTGTATGTGTATGTGTATGTGTATGTGTATGTGTATGTGTATGTGTATGTGTATGTGTATGTGTATGTGTATGTGTATGTGTATGTGTATGTGTATGTGTATGTGTATGTGTATGTGTATGTGTGGGTGTGGGTGTGTTATATATATATATATATATATATATATATATATATATATATATATATATATATATATATATATATATATATATATTATATTTATTATTGCTAGAGAGAGCAACCGAAGACGGCTACAAATACTCGAGGCAGTGCACATCCATCAGTGTCGTCCCTGAGATATGCGTGCAAACTGATAATGATGGAATAGTCACACTATATAGTGCTTTCCATCCTACCTAAAATGTAGGTCCATGGTGAAAGTGGTGATCTTCCATCTGATAACCTTTTGATTATTCGAGTGCGAGGAATAACGAAACATTTGCAGGGAAAATAATGTTTGAATTGTTCCCAACAGTGACGTATTTAACGCTTTAGATCGAAACGATCAATCAATCGATATGTTTATATATATATATTTATATATATATATATATATATATATATATATATATATATATATATATATATATATATATATATATTTATATATATAATGTGTGTGTGTGTGTATATATGAAGAAGACCTTAACGCTCGGGAGCCTCCGGAGTTTTTGACCCCCCCCCCCCCCCCCCACCGCAGAATAGAATTCGCTGCCGTTGGCGAGGTAATTATTCCACCACAACCCGTTTTTCGATCTGCTCTACAAATCTGCTATCTCAGTTCAAACCCCCATGTCAAAGGTGAACTATTCCCTTTAAGAGCAAGGGCGGATCCATCCGTTCATCTTCGGGGCCAACTACTTTTTGCTACAAGGTTCGACGACCCTTGCCCCCAAAAAAACAAGAGCATCTTAGATTTTAATTTAAAAAAATTGCGGTCAAGAAAAAAAATTGTGGAAAGAAGCTAACATATTTTTTTTAACAGAACTTGGAGCATCAAATAAATGGTAGTTTTCTTCAGAATTTCCAGCTCCGAATCTCGGATAGTAAACCGAGGGGAGAGTCCGACTGGAAAAATAAATACACATTTCGTTCCACAAATCTTTGTCGTTGTTAGATGTTGCGCTCCGACAAAAAAGAGCTAAAGGCGAGGACGTCAAACATGCTAGAACCAGTCGCACTTCCGCCATTTTCAAACAATTTAATCCGCGCCGTGACGGGGCGTTTAGACGCCCCCTATCTAAGGTTTTTCGAGGATAGCGAAAAAAACGGCGGCGCTGCGCGCCACTGTTTTTGGCACAGGTGTGGGGACATCAATTACCCACATAGTGTGAAAGTTTTGACTTCGAGCCATGTCAGGTCAGGTCACCAGGCCAGGTCACATGACCGGACCTCTAAAAATGTTTCCGTTCGTATCACAGCCACAGTTTTGGGCCGATCGATTTCGTACTTACAGGATTAGCACCTACAATTCACCTATACCTATAGCACCTACAAGGGTAATAGCACCTACAATTCGTTATCTCGGATTTTTTATATCGGTGACCTAAGGTCGGGTCAATTTCGTGACCTCCCCATTATAAGTAAATGGGGAAATAATCAAATACTTCCTATTCTGAGGATACGAATGATAGCAGCCCAATTCTTTCTGGGTCATGGTATCATAGGCCATTCTTGAATTTGCAGGTGCAAATTTTGTTCAGTGACCCCTACAGGGCCACTGAACATCCGAACATGAACATGAGATCATCCCGAGGTCACCAACACTTGTTTGCCAAAAACGCTTGACAAAATTAAGATAGAGAAGTGACACTGGCGCCAATGTGTTTGTCTCGTCCAGGCACGTCTCCCAATGTGCAACATGAACTAATTGGGTCACCACTTGACCTTGACCTGAGGTCAAATTTATAAGTTGACCTAACCTGGTCATCCTGCATATGATGCAAAGCGCCTTCTAGAGACAAACACGATTCCGTCAAATTCATTGGCTTATCTTCATTAGGTAAAAAGATATTTGTGAAAACTGTTTTGCTAAAAAAAAATGGCTGTTTTGACATTTGATGACCTCTGGAGCCTCAATTATTGACCTGAGCTTAAATCTGAGGACATGAATTCGATTGTATTTTTCAAGAGCTTTCTATTGTTGTTTTTTTTCGTTTGTTCCTAGCTATCATAGTTCCTGTGATATCTGGGGGTTTCTGGAGCGAAGTCCTTAAACTTGAAAATCTGACCCTTGATGACCTCTGGTGACCTCAATATTGACCTGAGAAGAAAAAGGCCAGAAATAGTTTTAAAATGCATTTGGCAAGATTTCGAACGGTGCTATTGGATTTTGTCTACGTGCTATAGGAACCGAGTTAAAGGGGGCGTCGAAACGTCCCCCCCCCCCACCCCCCCCCCCCCCCCCCCCCCCCCCCCCCCCCCCCCCCGGCACGGCGAAGGTGGCGCCGAGCACCGACACGGCGCGGGTTAATAAAGATGACCCGATCATTGCGTTAAATTAAATATGCATTTAAAGAAAATTTAGCTGCCCATCTGTGCACCGCATACGGATAGGATGATAAACTTCCGTTGCCAGGTTCTTGAAGAAAATATATCCCTGCTCCCGGACCTCGAGGCCATTTGCGCATCTCGGCTGGCCCATGGATACGACACACGCAGACAAGTAACCGATACCTACTACGGTGAAGGCTGCATTTCTTATAATACTGTCATACGTCTATGGCAGAAAACCTCTCCGAGCATTCAGGGTTGCTTACCTGCTTACAGCGGCAGCCTGAAATATAGCCGGCGACTTCCCGATCGCGCAAAGAAGTCACGACTTCGCTGACGGATAGCATTAGGTATCGGTGGGTTTCGCACATGATTAGCGCCTCCATCCGGAGCTCGGTCATTGTCGCTCGAAAAGAGGACAGACAGAGGTGTCGTTTTACAGAAATTATTGGTAGGGCCCAACCGCTCCGCCGAAACCTACCTACCCTCATGTGTTTCTCCTCATATTCCAGGCACCTAATTTTGACCTCCAGCCTCCAATCATTTGTAATAGATGAAAACAAACAAGGTACACTTTGATCACTGCAACATCATCGGGTTCAAATAACGTCACGGATGCTCATTTCGCGGGTAAAGGCCAGGTGAGGAAATGTTACCCTTCTGTCCATCACTGTGACGCACAGCCTTTTTTCACATTGTGACCGGCTCAAGTGCAATTTTTCGATAAAACCGACACACAGCCCATACCGGCACAGCAGTATAGGCTGATGTAACTCAGTCCAGCATGGAGTATTTCGTTTTTAACGGGGTAAAAGCGACGCATTACTATTTAAGCAAGTACCTTTGATGAAATTAATTTCATGCAAGCAAATTCAGCATAGTAGGCAAGCATCCCCGACCAAGCCTTTGCCCCACTTTGCCCCACGGTGAGTAGTCACTTATAACATGTATACCCTGAAGAAGGGCATGCCATCCAGTTTGCGATCACTGGAAATTGCAGCTCTGTATGTGACCTACTTCGAAGTTGCGAATCTGAGCATGTGCGAAGGCGAATAATAAATGAGCAAACAATGCAACAGCCATCCCTTGGCATGCTGTCTGATGCTAGGCATGCGGACAATGACCATCACTCGCAATAAACGATACAAGTCCCCCTGCTATGTTTCGGCAGTGCTACAGTTTTGCTTTGTGCTTCAACGGTATACTGCAGATCGGTGAAATTAATCAAGAGATTCAAAACTTTCAAACTAATTGCTTTGTTTTTATTTGAGTAGACGTACCAGGTTATGTGGAACTGCAAATGTGGTTGAGAAGCGGCAGCACTGGGGTGTTTCAAGATGAATATTTTGTTATTGATGACTAGACATGCTCATCAAAGTCTATTCCACATGCTGCAATGAGGCCATGCAACATTTTAGCAACATCGGATGCCGTTTTCCCACCCGTAAAGCGTTCAAAAGTTTTAAATTTGTGGGAAAGTCACAATATTAAAATCGACATCAACATCACAGCCTTTATTCAATCGGTCTAAAAATGGTCAAATGAGATGTTTCCATGTTCTGAGGACGCCGGTGCAAATTTAAGACGCATTCTAGCAACGGTTCATAAGATACAGCCTCGGGCATTTTCGACTTGTTGAAGCGTCGGACGCGTTCGGAGGCCAAATGTGCCCATTTTTGGGGAAAGAAGTACTTCCAAAAAGTCTTTGGAATCTATGACTCGGGACTTCCAGAGCGTTAAATCAAACTGTGAAATTTCCAGATTAGTACTTCAATGGGTTAAGAAAATACAGCATGCCGAAGTTGAAGCTCAAGCCGAACGCACGATGGTCTGGGGGGTAAATTTAACCCCCACTCCATATCTTCCGAACCAATGACCGCAGCGAGACGTGCAAGGCGGCGCTCGAAAGCTCTCGGTGAGAAGAATCTAACGCGTACCTTAAATTCTTAAAATAAGGCCACATGTCAGGATATGGTCAGGTCAAATGTCAACATTGAGGTATTTGGGTTTTGGGCCATACCTTTCATCCAAAGCCTTAGATTGCGACTATTATCTCACAAAGTGCTCTCAAATGTATAATGCATCTCCCGCATAAGTAAAAGTGAGATTGTAAGCAAATGTCAAGGTCAAGGTCAGGTCACAAAAGGTCACAGGTCTACAAAAGCCATGAAACACATGTTGTATGGGTTATTTTACACGTATAATTCGACAATAGCAGTCATTTTCACAACCTGACCCCCATATAATGGCCCTCAGGTCACGATAAGGACAACACTTTTAATTTAATAATATAAATATAAATGCCATGTTTCTAGAATAGTTTTGTCTCAGAAATACAGTGGTGGCATTGATTTGTCATCTGGTCAGTAAAAGCCAAAAAACGCAAAAAATGAAGTCATAAGTTGATTATACTTAAGGAGCCATAAGTCAGTCAAAAATACAAATATTGCTTTGAAATTTGGTTTGGGTATCGTCCATACCTGGTTCTCTAATATATCTTCCGTTTTTTCTTAATATCTTCAAAAGAAAAACTTTTGTGGAAATTATTTAAAACAAAGTTTTTTTGCATTTTTGGGGTAAAAAAACCCCAAGTGTCGAAAATCCGAGATAGCCATTTGGAATAAAATATTATTTCCTTTCTTTTGAGGTTTTTCATTTGCAATTTGCATTAAAACTCTATTTTCTACAATTTTTCAAACATTTACCATTTTTCACCAAGAATGGCATAACATTACGTCACTAAAACGTCATTATCTCCCCCACTACTTCACCAATTTCAATCAAATTTTGACAGAAGACGTGGAATCGATGCAGTATAAGGTATCGAACGTTTCACGTTGATATCTGTCATAGTTTTCAAGTTATTTATCAAGTCCGGTGGGGGTGGGTGTGGGGGGGGGGTAAAATTACCCCCCCCCCCCCCCCCCAGCGCCACGCGGGTTAACCTTCGCCCATTCAAATTACCCGTACCTCTGGTGAGGGTAATTTTGACTTCCCCTGATATTTTTCGGGATTAGCGGAAAAACGGCGACGCGCAGCGAAATTTGGCACTGCTGTTTGGGCATCAATTACCCGAATTGATTGAAAATTTTGACCCCAGGTCATCTCGGGTCATGTCGCGAAGTCACGTCAGGTGACCTTACCTCCCAAAATGTTTGTGGTCGGGTCAAAGCCACAGTGTTTGTCAGAAATATTTGAAAATCATGCGGGATTGCATAAGGTCATAACTACTTAAAATTTGAATATCTCTGATTTTGTTTGTATATCGGCGACCTAAAGTCAGGACAATTTCGTGACCTCCCATTATAAGTCAATTGGGAAATATACAAATGCTTCCTATTCAGAGAATATGCATTACATCAGGTCAGTTCTGTCAAAATTCTGTTATTTTGGCTCATTTTTGATGACCCAGGTGAAATTGTTGCTCAGTGACCTATGTTAGGTCAGGTGAGGTTATCTGAGGTCATCAGCACTTTTTTGTCAATAACTCTTGATAGAATAAAGATAGAAACGTGACAGCAATGTGTTTATCTCGTCAGGACGCATCGCCCCATATGACCTACCTGGGTCACCAAATGACCTTGACCTGAGGTTGAATTGTGAAGTTGACCTAACCAGGTTACTATCAATATGTTTCGAAGCGTCTTGACGAAACATACACGATGGTGTTAAAATTATTGCTCTATGTTAAACTGCTAAAGTTATTCACGGAAACTTTTTGGAAAAAAATGAAATGATGACCTTTGGGTACCTCTGGAGCCTAAACTATTGAACTGAGCTAACATTTACGGACATCAATACCGATTGCATTTTTCAAGAGCTTTCGATTTGTTTTCTGTTTCTTCGTAGATATCATAGTTCGAGATATGTGGGTGTTTCTGGAGCAACATCCTATACCTACTTGACAAATTTGACCTTGATGACCTCCGGTGACCTCAATATTGGACTGAGCTAAATAACGCCTGACGTAACTTCGGATGTCCATATCGAGAGCTTTCGAACGTGTTTTTGCATCTTTCTATCCCTTTTAGTTGTCAATTTAGTGGGGCCTGGGGGTCATTTTGATCCCCACACACACACTAACTCTAACTAGTTTTGGGACGGTCTTTCAAGGGGTGGAGACGGGGTGCAAGCATTTATTGAATAAAGGTAGGGAATTTACATCTACACTGAAAATAAAATTGATACCACTGATACCCTGATCACAGCCAGTGATACCTCTGTGAAACCCTATGTATTCCCCTGAAATACCCCCTTAGTTCACTGGGGCATGTCATGAGCGGCATCCTATATATAATAATATCACTGAAAACCAAAATGACTTATTTAGGAAATATTAGGGGCTTTGGTCTAAAACAACACCAATTCTTCCCCTGATATTCCCCCAATATTGCATTTTTGTCCGTGATTCTTCCAATACTCTCCCAAAATACACAGAGGGGAATCAGGGGGGATGATTCCCTGCTTATGCCTCTGTGAGTCCCCCAAAACACCAGGTAGATTCCCCCTATATTCCCCTTGATGTCCCAAGGATGCCCCCAGGATGCCCCATGATGCCCCACTGATGACCTCCGGTATTCCTCCTGGATACTTCTGAAATTCCCAGCTGATGCCAGTCACATATCGGATTTGTTATTGCTGCAAACCAAGTGTTTAAATCAGTACATAACATTTCATGTAAATAATGAATTAGAGAGAATGATAAACTTGAGGTTAAGGGAGAGCCATTTCACCTTAATTCCTGAATCTACCTACCAGTATGTCTTTACCACGCGCAGTGGAGAGGGGTATACCACTAACACGCAGTGGAGGGGGGGGGGCACCTAAGTGCCCCCTCTAATATCTCCGAAAGTATAATAGTTAATAGAAAGTATAATAGTTAAATAATTAAACTGATAGGGTAGGTAGGTGCTATGATGATCTACATTTGCTGAATTTTTCGTGACCTTAAGTCAATATCTTCAAGATCAAAGGAGGTCACGAAGGTCAAATCTGGCCAAGTCACAATTTGGGGATTTGACCTTTGTGACGTCACAGGTCCCTAGCAATGTATCCAAAGTTGTGTCCGGGGATGAAGATTGACATTGGCTACCGAGTGGCGTTTTAATCATCCTGATCAGACAGTTGGTTCCGAAGATATATCTTCGCCGACCTGGATTCTGGCCACCATCTTGGATTGCAAATCCATATAACTCAACAATTTACCGAGCGATTTTCTTTTTTTACGTCAAACAATCTGCTATTGAGCTGGATTCAATGTCACGCAAAAACAACCACCCTGCTTTGCTTTGTTTTCAAGCTATTCACGAAAAACCTCCCCCCCCCCCCCTCCCACTGCGCGTGTTAAAGGGAAATTAATGACCTTTTGATTTTGTTAGCAACAATTTCTTAGGCTACCGTTATGTTTTTAAAATTATTTTATTTAAATTTAAGAATTAAATAAAATTATTCCCAAATTCAAAGTTGTAACTTTGGAAAAAAATACAAAACAAGTACCTTTTGTACTTCATGAAGGTCATTGACAAATTCGTCCTTCCCTACCATTGTTAACATCGAGTGCGGCATTTGTGGAGGCTCTGTGACATTTCCGATCAAACTGAGCGCTGCTCGGACACCCGCTAGTAGCGCTTTCGTTCTCCATGGCAACCAGGCGTCAGCCAATCAAAAGCCAGAAAGGGAATTCGTTCTGGCTTTTCATTGGCTCACGCCTGGTTGCCATGGAGAACGAAAGCGCTACTAGCGTGCGTTCGAGCAGCGCTCTGATCCGTGAAGCAATCCGTGAAGCATCCGTGATGCATGACTGACTATCAGTATAAGTCATGAATAACAACAACATGCAAACTATACCAACTCGAATAAAATAAGAGCGGAATGAATTGAACCCCAGGCAAGCTAGTATTCGCAAAGCACTCGGCACTGCGCCACAATAGCAAAAGGTGAGGGAAATGCATATTGGATACAATATTATTACGTCACAAGTTTCTGAAGTGTCAACTACTATGAAATACAGTGACAAAATACCTTTAATAATGATTAACAAGAAAATTCAAACTTAAAAACAATAATTTGAATACGTCTTTAATTAGCTTTCAACTCGAAATCAGATATATTTTGCAATGCTACACAAGAATGGCACCAGTGACGTCATTAACAAAGCCTGCTACGGGACTTGAGTATACTAATCGGGAACAACTCGCCAAGTGCGCCGAGATGGTTAAGTGCGCCATGAAGCATGACAATGACTTTGTAAACAAATCGCCGACGCTAAATAGGTCGCCGTCGATGTGCATCGATGAGCTTCTGATTTAATTGCCAGTTTTGTGTTATTGTTCGTTAGTTTTTTTGGGAAAAATTATTATTTTTCATGATAAAATAAAGCATAGTGTTATATACAGCCACGAACAAACTATACACAACTCCTAATGTTGAAAACAAATGAATCGATTTTCAAAAATTTAGGGTCGCAACCACTAACTATGCCGCGTTGATGTGCATCGATGAGCTTCCGATTTTATTGCCACTTTTTCCAATCGCTGTTAGTTTTAGAAGATCGCCGGGCATATAATCACAACAAGCAGAACGCACAATATATTTTCCACTCCATTGCGTAAAAAAACAATACGGGAAAAGCCCGCAGTTTGATGAGGACCAAAAGTACTTGACAAAAGGTCAGAAATAGTGCAAGTACCGGTCGTTAAAAGTGTGGAACGCTTATCAACTTTAACTTGAAATATCTTTCGGTAGGAAAGTTTTCATGCAAAATGTGATGAATTTACAATATAATTTGATCTCGTCTGGCGATTTTAAGAACTCCATTTTAGTTGAAAAAGGTCATTATTTCCCTTTAAGTGGTTTTGCCTATTTCAGTTTCATTGCGAATGAAAATCGGAGGCCTGTTCACGATCACCTGCGGTTCGGCGGTTTCCAGCAGGCTGTAGATAGCCCCGCCCCTTTCCTCATGCGTCATCACAAGCAGGCGTCTCTTGAGTACTGAATGCCGCGAAGCGCCACTTCACGTGACATTTATCCTGCGGTTGCTTCGTACCGACCGCCGGAACCGCAGCCAAAGACAGCCGTGTGACGTCATACCGTTCGCCCCATCCCCACTTTTAGTTCCCCCCCTGCTGCCGACCACTGCTGGCCGCCGAACCGCAGCCAACCACATGGTCCGTGAACAGGCCTCAGGTCTTTGTGATGACCTAATATTGACGCATTTTTAGACTGATTTGGTGGGTGCTTTGATTTCGGAAAAGTGTTGTTGCAAGGTTTCATTTTGGTAAATTACTGTGAGTGTGTACCTATCACTGAAATCATGTTGTTTATTCCAGGTGCGTCGCCACGAAATTTTGTGTGTGGGGGGGGGGGCGGACCCATAAGTCCATATTTTACACTCAATAATCAACATTATGGTACGCACTAGTGATGCCATTTTCAGAAAATTCCTGAAACTTGACCAAACCGATACCAATTTCACTGTAGCTATGCTGACTGAAAACCAAACCGATTTTTCCCAACCCGAAAATTACCGATTTTTGACAGACTTTCAATATTGGTGTAAGAGGTTGGCAAACGTTACTTTGCATATGCAGGCGCATTTGTTTAGGGACAGAAATACCTCAATAATACTGAATGGTATTGATGATCAGAATCCAAATGAATTGCCTGACATTCTTATTTCCCAGCTGGATTGCCGAACTTCCTGCAAAACAAAATGTGGCCGGTCTGATGCATATCGCTGACTTGCTTGACCGAAGCATTCCTAAAATTTGTTCTCTGACCAACCAATAACCGATTCGGTATTGGAATATTTTGGGTATATAAAAATTTTGGTTACCGAATGACATCACTAGTACGCACGCATTCAGAAGAGCCAACTCTATTTCCCTTCCTTTATTTTCATTCAACTATTTTAATGAGGATCACCAGAACTCTTACTTCATGACCTTTTCCTTCTTTCAGATATAAATCATTTGACACCTTAAGTTTTATCTACACTACGCTGCAGCCTGAAACCAACTCCGTTCCATCGCCTTAGCGCTTACCAGGAAGGAATGCGTCAGGAATCCCTAAAGTCAAAGTTCGCTGGTGGAATTTTAATGTTCTTATGAAAGAGCATGTCTCGGTGATGGTGACTTCATGGACAAAATAGTTGAGAAAGCTCTGTGGAAGGAACAGGACCCAGTTGATTGTTGCGATGTCGGATGCGGTCGCTAAAGCCGCGAAAGAATGCGCCTGACGCGGTTATTTCACTCTTACCGCCTCGGGTAGACTTCTTAGCCCGTTCGCCGGCACTGCTAATTTTCTGGTTCTTGACATCTTTCTCACTATGCACAGCACCCCGCAAACCAAAACATGTCCTCAGTTGTAAATATGCTGTTCACCCTTGACATGAATGCACTTCAGGTTGTCAAGAACGTTCTGTTGCATACAAAAATTACACCTATATGGACACAATGTATCAGCCAAATTATGTCCTCACGCAGGGTTCTATGTCAGATGCGAGTGGCGTACCGAGTATACGGTCATACAGGGCATGACCTGGTCCTTTGGACCCGAGGCGCCCATGCAAAGCTGGCGCCCCTCCGATCAGTGACGGCGCCCCTCCGGCCAGTGACGGCGCCACTCCGGCCAGTGAGGACGCTCTCCCGGCCAGTGACGGCGCTCTTGCGGCCAGTGACGGCGCCCCCGGCCAGTGAGGACGCTTCCCGCGCGCGTTCCCAATTTATCGTAAAATCGTCTTTGCAGCAGTCAAAATCCAGCTATCCACAGTCAAATGCCATAGACGGCACATGACAGCACCCCTCCGGCCAGCGATTGCGCCCCTCCGACCAGTGACGGCGCCCCTCCGGCTAGTGACGGCGCCCCTCCGGCTAGTGACGGCGCCTCTCCCACCAGTGGCCACGCCCCTCCGGCGAGTGACGGCCCACGCCCCTCAGGCGAGTGACGGCGCCCCTCCGACTAGTGACTGCCCCTCTCCGGCCCGTGACGGCGCCCCTTCGGCCAGTCACTGCGCCCCTCCGGCTAGCGACGGCACCCCTCCAGCCAGTGACGGCGCCCCTCCGTCCGTCCGTAGGCGCCCCCACCCTGCAAAATTTTCGCCAATATTGGTGGCGCCCCTGTCGATCGGGTGGCGCCCCTCAAGGCTGTATCAAGGATGTATCCAATTTGTGTCGTCCCAAAAATTCTGCCCCGCATCGTTTTGAGCGATGACAATTTTTTCTCTCTCAAATAATGTAGATTCTTAGCCTAAATACTTTAAGTTTGAATCGCGGTTGTAGCGGGGGGCAGCCCCCACTTTTTTAGAGTGGGGGGCCGGACCCCTACTAGCCATTTTGCAATAGTGTCATATACCATACTGATGTTGGAAAATAGGGTTTGCGCACATTTCCATTGGTCATTCCTTTAGGGATCTTTTCAAGGTCAGAAAGTGTCCAGACCTTTGATCTCCCCAATCATTTCCCATTGATGTTGGTAAGATCCGCCATATCATGATGAATTTTGTCTTGTTTGAATCATTAGGGAAATAGTCTAGCAAGGGATACATGTTTTCACAATTTCACAATTCACAACCCTTCGGCCCCCCTGCCTCAGACGCCACCCTGCGACTCATGGCGCAGCGCCGTGGACTTCTTGCCCGGGAGGGCCGGACTCCTGCCTTCCTCACCTTGGATAAACAAGTAAAATCGGCCATCAGACGAGATGTCAGAAACGATATTTCCAGCCGGGTGAGGAGGCAGGGTCTGGTCTCCATCTTTCGCAGCGTGCGTCAGGTGATCGAGGGCAAGAGGTTCACTCAGCGAGTTGCGCCTGAGGCCACCCCCAACGAGCTTAACGAGTACTTTGTGAGGGTAGGCCCTCGAGTCGCGGGTGAGGTCCGAGCCAGGGGGAGCCCCTTCGTCTTCCTTGCAGGCTACCCAGGTTGGGTGCCTGTGCCTTCTCACTGAAACCTATTTCACTTCAGTCTCTCCAGTCTGTTCTCTTTTCTATGAAAAACTCTTCTGCCACTGACTCTGACGGTGTTAGCATCGGGATTATTAGGCTGTGTTTTGATGCCATTGGTCACGTCCTTCTCTATCTTGTCAACACCTGTCTCACACCCTGTGAATTTCCCACGTCCTGGAAGCACTCCACCGTTCACCGTATCCACAAATCCGGCAGCCTTTCCGAAGCATTCAACTTTCGTCCCATCTCCATCGTCCCTGCCTTCCCCAAGCTTGTGGAGAAAGTTGCTCAGCAGCAGCTATACTCCTATATGTCTGAAAATCATCTTTTCTCCTCTTCCCAGCACGGTTTCCGCTCCAGCCTATCCACAGAAACTGCGCTAGTTACCGTATCCGACCACATCCTTTCTGCTACCGACCGCCAGGAACTCACGCTTTCTGTCTTCTCGACCTTTCCAAATGCTTTGACGTCATCGACCACTCAAAGCTTCTTTCCAAACTTCAAGCCTCTGGTATCGATCCGACCTGGTTTTCCTCTTACCTCCGTGGCATACTCAATCTGTTTGTACAACTGGTGGGCGGGGAAACCGACTCCTTTCCAGTCCTCTCCCCATTCCTATGGGTGTTTTCCAAGGTTCCTCACTTGTCCCGCTCCTTCTCCAGATTTTCGCCAACGACCTCCCCCTCTTTGCCCCTGAGGCGCACGTGGTGCAGTACGCTGACGATACCCAAATTCTACTCTCTGGCAAAAAAGACTCCCTCCCTCAGCTTATTGCTACCATGGAACAGGTTTTAAACTATGTGGATGCCTGGTTCCACTCCCACGGTTTGAAGGTCAACACCGGCAAAACTGAACTTATCGTATTTGGCTCCCGTCAGAATTGTCGTGGCTTAGTCCCGATCTCCATTCGATTTCGCGAGGATACGCTCCGTGATGGCCCTACGGTGAGGAACCTTAGCGTGGTGTTCGACAAGCACCTCACCTGGGACTCTCACGTGTCTGCTCTCGTCAAAAAAATGCAACGGAATCCTTATCGGCCTGTCCCACGTGCGTCATCAGATCCCGCCTGACCTTCTGCCTACTCTGGTCAATGCCTTGGTCTTCTCGCACGTCCGATACCGTCTTGCTGTCTTCGGAAACGGGTCAGAGAAAAGTATACAGCGCCTCCAAAAGATCCTCAATTTTGCGCTGCGCGTTGTCTCTGGCCGACGCAAATTCGACCACATATCGGACGTGCGAGACGAACTGGGCTGGCCTACCGCCCGCCAGTTGTACGAACTTCACTCATTAAATTTTCTGCATAAAATTCGCTGCACCGCGGAGCCAGTGGCTCTTTCCTCTCAGCTTCAAGTCAACTCTGCTCTTCGCTCTCGAACCACCCGGCAGGACGCAGATCTGGCTCTCCCGCGCGTGAGAACCGAAGCAGGCAGGCGAAGCAGGCAGGCCTTCTTTTTTGTACGGCGCAGGTATATAACCGCCTCCCGCTGGAGATTCGCGATTTATCCCTGGGGGCTTTTAAGCGTGCAGTGTCCGAACTTTTAGTTGTGTGAAGTGAGGAAAATGAGTGTGACTGCGTGTGTGTGTGTGCGTTTGTGTTTTATTTTATATAGCCCGTGTGCACTTTTATATTCATCTGATCTTATTGTGTGTTGTATACCGAGTGTCTTTTAACATGTCTCTCTTCTTAACCCTGACCCGACACTCGGAATAGCCATTTTAAAATGGGGAGTGTTTTAATTGTTTAATACAATACAATACAATGTTCTGATATTGAACAACTCATAAGGTGATTTCAAACAACCCAAACTTATGATATTTAGGTATTTCATTTGCCAGTCATGGGCCATGCTATACATTTGTATGTGCTTTATAGCAATGCCTTTTATTTGTTGTTTAAATTGTCTTATCTCTCTTTTTTAAAGGAAATGACCTGTAAAACATTGGTAGGGCCCAGACAGGCATTGGTGGGGCCCAGATGAACATTGGTAGGGCTTGGGCCCTACCAGACCTATAGAAAACGACGCCCCTGTGGATAGAGTCTTCTCCACATTACTGAACACCCTCTCCGCCTCCGCCGTTGTAACCGGAAGGACGGCAAGGACCTACAGGAAAAAGGATGGATTGGGCCGATTCACAATGGGCGGGCAGCGGCATTTAGCGCGACATAAGTCATTTTTGTGACTTTCTACTCGATGAAAACAATGGTTGTAGTTAGACACAAAATTGTCCATGGAATCCGAAAATGACAATATATATCCGCCAGCATGAATCGTTTTTCGTATAGGTGAGATTGAACACGGAACTTTGAACGGAGAAGCGGAACCGACATCATGTGCTGTATTTTTTGTTCAAAGCTCAAAGTGAAATAGCATACAAATTACCATGCTGAACGATTTATTATGTGTTCGTTCATAAGACGTCATGCTCTATGTGAAAATTCATGTTAGCCTTTCCAAGAATGCATTTTGCATTATTTATTTAAAAAATTATGAGAGGTGTCAAAAATGACCACGGATTTTTTCATACTTTATTTTTACAAGTGCCGATATTAAAATGCCCACTAGTACCCGCGCTGCAAACATGATTTTTAGTTGACATGGACAATTTTTGATCGAACCACTGCTAATTTGGCTGCACTTTCCTGCGACTTTGGAAGTAATCGTCATGTTTGTATCGCATGTCGCCCAACGTTCCCGGGCGCGGAGTGCCTCGTGGGCGGTGGGATGCGCCGACCAGCACCGACTCTCTGATTGGCTGGCCGGCTGACATGTCACGTGACCTGTCTGACCGGATGGCTGGCCGCCGGGTTCAGTCGGCAACCAGCGCTGAGCGTGTCTGGGCTAAAACGAAGGCCTTCGTACGAAAGACTACGCATGCGTTTAGCGGTGTTTATTACCAGGGCTTCAATGTTCTATGTAATATTATGCTGAGTATCGCATTTCAAACGCACCCATGATGAAATAATTTTGGTGATATAACTG
Source organism: Chirona hameri (assembly GCA_036785665.1). Classification (NCBI taxonomy): domain Eukaryota; kingdom Metazoa; phylum Arthropoda; class Thecostraca; order Balanomorpha; family Balanidae; genus Chirona; species Chirona hameri. Next base: position 15,929 of record JAXIVJ010009893.1, read on the forward strand.
AGAATTTCACCTGTGATTATGGCTTCGCTGCGATATGTAGCCACTACATTGACATTGACTTCTGTCACGATATGTTGCAAGATTTGCCAATAAGAGCATACAGGGTGCGCATTAACACCTGGCCGCTTCCAGCATTTTCACAAACACATGTACAGAACACATATATTTTCGGATTTATATCCAAAATGCAGTTACACACTTAGGGACATTTCAAGTTTATGTCTCGATGTAGCCGCCGCTAGCTTCGATGACGGCCTCCACACGGCCTCGGAAGGAGCGGCAGGTATTGACGATGTAGGCCTCCTTCATCCCATCCCATCCCAGGCCTCCACGATGTGAGCCTTGAGAGACTCCAGGTTGGGATGGGATACCGCCTGAACATCCTCCTGTAAAACGCTCCACATGCTGAAGCCGAGCGGGTTCAGATCGGGTGACTGGGGTGGCCACATCTCCTTGCGCCAGAAATGTGTCTCTCCTCCGAGTTCATCCGCCAGCTTCCGCTCGATGACGTTGGCGTTGTGTGCGGGTGCCCCGTCCTGCTGGAAGACAAAGTTTCCATCCGGGTAGGCGTCCTTGATCCAGGGGATGATCTCCGTGTCCAGCAGACGCTCGTACACCTCTCTGTTGATCTTCTCGCTGGCGTCCACGAAGATGATAGGACACTTCTTGCCGTCGGAACCGACCACCCCGAGGACCATGATCTTCTGCGGCGTCCACTATCTGAGGGCTTCGGACAGTCCGAGGTCGCCCAGGCCTGGGGTCATCTTCAAGACTTCTCCCAGAACGCAACTTGGCCTTGATCCGTCGAACTGTCCTCTGTACAACGCCGCAGTCCGCCGCCACTTGCGCGTTCGTCTTCCCGGATCCGGCCGTCCCGCGCAGGTAGCTGTAATGCGATACATTTGTTTAATTTCAATCAAACATCAGAAATTTGCAACAGTCAAAACATTCAATAATTAGCAGCAAAAGCTGGCCGGTGGTGGACGGTGGAGGAGACGAGCGTCTCTGTGGTCTGTGCCGGGGCCTGGGACCACGGCCAGCACGGGACAGCTGGAGCGAAAAACGTAAACAGGGGTCGGCTCCCCCTTGTTTTGCCGGAGCCGGGTGTAGGGCGGCCCAGGAATGTGAACGCCCGGGCGGCGGCCGGGCATGCAGCGGCGGAGAAGTGTCCCGAGGCGTTCCACGTGTCCGAAACCAGAGCATTCGTGGCAGCTGAAAAAACTACACCGGCCAATCGACGAATGACGTGGCGCTATACGTTGCAGCCTGTGGACGCAAAACGCCAATCTGGCAACCGACTAGGTAGAAGAGGTGAAAGCTTTTGGTAGGAAAGGGAAAGTTGTTAAAAGGCCTGACCAGACCAAACGGGGGACCTTTGTCTGACTTACGTACGGGGGAGAGGACAGTCGGGACTGGAGAGTGAGGGTGCGAGTGTATATGGAAGCGTTCAAAGTTGTAGCATTCAATGCTTGTACCATCCAAAACAGCACCATCCAACGCTTGCGATATCCAAATTTCGCCCGGGTAGGGGACATCGTCAGCATCCAAGCTAGCAGCAGCTAAAATCGTGGTATCCAGCCACATACAAAGTAGTGGCAGCCAAAGCTTGCGACCTCCAAAAATAGAACACCGAGGACATCTATCTTCCGGGAACTATTGGTTCAAATATCGCCCGGTAGATGTCTCACCATAGCCAGTGGTTCGACGAAACGCTAGTTGAGCGACGTTCCTGGGACACGGTGGAATGGTGTACAGTGGAACCCGTCATTGTCAGTGCCGCCGCCGCCGCCCGCGGGGTCTCAGCCGACCGCCCGGCTGCGCCGGGCTGTGCGCCCTGGCGGTAGGTAGCCTTGCCTGCTGGCGGGAGAAATGTTCGCTTCTGCTGAGCCATGGGAACCGTAGGAGCCCGTTTATTTCCTTCGTGTTTTAGCTGAGTGTGCATTGATCTGGGCATGATGATTTTAGTGAGTATGTTTTCGGTACATATGGAGCTATCACTTTAGGATGTTTAGCTGTTTTGCCACTTAACCCTATTTGTAACAGGCTCCTGGCTACCCCTATATGTAACAGGGGGGGGCGGCGGATTCCCCCCCGGAGATCTCGAGATCTACTCGTCCGATTTTCAAAAATGAAACGGTGTTTGGTTCCCCTCAACACGATCTACATTTCTAAATAATAACAAATCTAAATTTTGGATAGGGGGCAACAGGGGGCAAAGACTACAAATTTCAGTGGTATTTTTGATCCAACATAGCTTTCATGTTTATCCACCGATTTTAACACAACTAATAGGAATCGATAGATTTAATTGAAAATTGATATATGACGGTGACGTTTGAAAATTCAAAAACCATAGGCGTGTGCAGGTCACTCAATATGGGGGTGAAGTAAATGCGGAATAAAAACATTTTTTAATGTTGTTTTTTTGATAAATGAAATGGTATGTGATTGTGACATTAGACAAAACAGTTATAAATCATATTTTTTGCCATAGGCGGTACCAGGTTAGTGAGAAAAAAAAGAGGTCAAATTGGGAAAAAATATTAACCGCAGACAAGTTGCTACCCAGCACTATAAATATTTACTGATCGTAGATAGTTCCTTTTTTCATGTTGCACTTCATCATAGGCGTATCCAGGATCCAAACTGGGGCGGCGCAAGACCTTTTGATAAGTATATTATCCGCTATTATGATACTAACTAGTCAACAGTGACTATTTCACTTACAACTTCAATTACCATTGGTTACCCCCCCCCCCCCTTTTTACCCTACCTGGACTCGCCTATTATCTCATAATCGCTAGTAGAGTAGCCTGTGGTGCGTGTTTCATCCGAAAACTACAGTATGTTATGACATTGTACGTCCATGCCTCTTAGTTTCCTTGCAATAAAATGACCCCGTTTCTTCCATTCCTGAGCGCGCCTCTGCAAAAAATGACTTTATTCCCTTTTCTGGCCTCATATGTGCATATATCATTATAAGCTAAACGTCTATTGCGCCGTTATCGCTGGCATATCGTCATCACCATGCCAGTCACCCCTCTTTTCATGTGCCTGAACACGCCCCTGAAACTCTATATGTAATAAATTATGCAAATAATGGAAGCAGAAGCTATCTTTTACATCTTGATATCTATAAATGCCCCTTACATTGCTCTATTGGCTTCCCGCCAAGCATTGAATACTTCCTGGAACCCCCCCCCCCCCTTTTTTGAAGCCCCTGAAACCGCCTCTGCCATGCAATATTTATGATATTTCATTAACATCAACTAATTTGCACTTGTTGCAATCACCGTAAACCGATGTAACTCCTTCATACTTGAGGCAGTTAGGAAGAAACCTTGAAGATCGCATTTCCGTATTATCGCCAAATGTCGCCTCCGAACCCACCCAAAACTGTGCCCTGAAACCGCCTCTGTTCAGGTTAGGAACTCAAAATTTTGACTCCAAATGCGGTATTCAATTCTATGAAAAGTCACAAAATTTAATGGGCCTGCTCCCAGCCATTCTGGAGATATCTTCGAAAAACATGAGGGGGAGCGTAATCCGCCCCCGTTACAAATAGGGTTAAAGGCAATACTTTAAGGTCACTTTGGGGTTGTTTTGTTAAAGGTCACTTTGAACAATTTTGTTAAAGGTCACTTTGGGTTAAAGGTCACTTTGAAAGTTGTTTTGAAATTGTGCTATACGGGGTATTTCGAGCTGAAAAGGTAAATATGGCATTTGTTTGGACGATAGATGGATGTCCGTCGAAAAATGAGCATGTTTCTCTTTTCTCCTTCATGGCCATAACAAAAATTGCGTGACAATTATGACGTCATGCATATGGTATAGCTTGGATATGGAAACTATTGCACACAATAACGACGGACTTTAGACATATATACGCAGGCTGCGTGTAACGTAAACAACCGTTGTGGGAATCCGAAACAAGTTTCGTGGAAATGAATCTTCTTTTAAAAGGGGCCACTAGTGCTGGTCGAAATTACTTAACGTTTGGAGCTAATTGTTTCACACAACCCATTTTTCGATCTGCTCTACAAATCTGCTATCTCAGTTCAAAACTCCATGTTAAAGGGGAACTATTCCCTTTAATAAGCTGGAGTAGGGATCTTTGTATCTCGCTTAGATACGGTAAGTATATGTATGTACCTACGAACCAGTCAAACGTTCTCATTGGATAGGGAACCAAGCTGGCGATTCTTCAACGTTCTTTTCCAATGTGAAGGAGCACTTTGTTTTTTGTTTTGACCTCAGTTGACCTAAGATGACCTTGTAGGGGTCACTGAGCAACAGTTGCATAGGGTCATCAAGAATGGGCTATAGAAACATGATCCTGAAGTAATTGGTCTGATGTAATGCGTATTCTCTGAATGGGAGGCATTTTCATATCTTCATTTTGACATATAATGGGGAGGTCACGGAATCGACCTGACCTTAGGTCACAGATATACACAAATCTGCTGTCAATCAATATGCGATGTGTAGGTATTTAACCCTCGCCCGTGCAGCGTCCGATCAGTGCGTGACCGTGCAAGGGGGGGGGGGGATTGGTACGACCCCCCCCCCCCCCCCCAGCGTTTCGCCCCTAATTGGGCTAGAGCTTCGATTAACAAACGAGCGTGTTGCTTGTCAAGAGAGTAAGCCATTGATATCCGATTTTAAGGTCCTAGGTCATTAGATGACCTCTGAAGTCATGCCAATGACCCAAAATTCAACCAAATGGTAAATCCGTATCAAATTGAATGTAATCGAGCTAGAATCGCGAATGAGCATATAATTATGCTAAATAGATGCCAAATTTGAAATCAGCGTAACAAAATGTCATAGAAACTGCCAAATTCCAAGAAGGTCATGTCGGGTCATGTCAGGTAATTTGAGGTCAGTGATCTCGGTTGATCTTTAGGGGTGCATGATCCCAGTGGAACATATAATTATGTAAAATGGATCCCATATTTGAAATCAGCGTCACAAAATGTCCTAGAAGCCAAACAAAAGTAATATGAGGTCATCGGATGCAAGTGACCTCGGTTGGACTCTGAAAAAGTCAATGGAGGTCACAATATCAGTGGAAACCACAACTGTCACCTGGAAACACCTGTGCATATGATCCTGAACGACAAACAATATGAAACTGCACAAGTTACAGGGATTAATACTACGGGACGCCAGTTGCGCCTGACATGACCTTGAAAAACAGGTCAAAGGTCACGGGTCATGTGACCTACAACTTTAGAAATTGCATAATGTGTCAAATTGTTCACCAATACGGTATTGAAAGTTTCATCGTAATCGGTTGATATTTACGCGAGTTATTCCCGAAAAACCGAGGGGGTGGCATCAACCCCTGCACTGGCGAGGGTTAAGCCTAATTCAATTATGTGAGTTTAAAACTGCTCGGACAAACACTGTTGCCTGTGCACGACCGTTATTTTTTACGAGGATTGGGTCACTTAATGCAACCTGGTGACCTGACCTGAAGTGACCCGAAGTAAAACAAATATTGCAAAATGTGGTTCATTGAAGCCGTAACAGGTGCACGACAATTTGTTACAAAGACTAAGACAGAAAATCTGACAACAGGTTATCACGATCGATCAGTAAGCTGTTTGAACAGAAGTGCATCAACATATTATAACAATGTCAAACACACACCAATCGTTTTTTCGCTATTTAATGGAATTATACGGGTTTTTCCCAGAATAAATTAGTTGCATAGTAAAACGTACTTATAAAGGTGGTAGAAGTCCCACGCTAGCCACATTTTTCAGGAAATTTCAGGAAATTAATAAGCAATATTGAAAAATAAACTTGTTTTGTTCCAACAACACCTGTTACCTAGTTTTTCCCATAAAATTCGATATGTTTCATGATTTTTCGTGCCGATACGCCACCACCAAAGTATCAACGCTATAGGCCAGAGATAAGAAAACCACAAAACCCGAACGAACAGTGTGTAGTAATAAAGAGTCCCGTAAGTTTTGAATTGCATAATCATTTTGTGATCCAGTGTAGGACTTGCAGATAATTCAAAACTCTAAAATTGATTGCTGCAGATTCTAAGATGACAAATGTGGTGGACAGTAATGCCGATCAAGTACTCTTTATCTGATACAAATCTCGAAAAACGCCAAAGTTTTAATGCTGATAATTGCTGAAATAATAGACTAAATGCGCATTGTGGTCCCTGTTATATGTCTTAAACGTGTTTAAAGCTCATACAACTGCAAAAGAGTGCATTTCCTTTCAGGACGGAAACCCGTATAATCCCTTTAATGAGACAGTGCGTATTTCCCAGAAAAACCGGCTTACGTACCTATACTCAAATACACAATGCTTCCTGCTCGATAGAGACTGGTAAAGTTTGTATTCATGCCGCTTGTTGCCAGTCCAATATGGACCAGTAGAATACAACTAACAGCCACTGAATCGGATCCAACGACCACCGTCGTCACATGGGTGCTCAAAATGTTCGCGTTTAAGCCGGCGATCCACTAATAAAACGTCTCTTGTTTTGGTTTTAAGGTAGTCAATTTTGGTTTGCGCGCTGTCTCTGGCCGACGTAAATTCGACCACATATCGGACGTGCGAGATGCACTGGGCTGGCTCACCGCCCGGCAACTGTACGAACTTCAATCTCTCCACCTTCTTCACAAAATTTCCCAGCTTCCCAGCTTTCGGCCAATTCTGAACTTCGTTCCAGAAGCACCCGCCAGGACGCTGATTTGGCCCTCCCGCGCGTGAGAACTACAACCGGCAAGCGTCGCTTTTTATATAGTACGGTGCAGCGGTACAACACCCTGTCTCGGGACATTCGTGATATGTCTTTACCGTCATTTAAACGTAAAGTTGGCGCTCTTTTACATGACATCTGATGTGCTGTGCTGGATGTGTGTGCTTGCGATCGTGTATTGTGTGTGTTTTGTTGTTCTACTCAGTGTACGCCTGTGTGTCGTTTTCAACATGTATCTCATCTTAGCCCTGACACGACGCTCAGATAGCCGGTTGTATGTATCGGAGAGTGTTTTTACCGTAAATACAGTTTGAAGCTGTAAAATGGCATCGGTTACTCGAGGACTAACAAAACTCGTGATTCCGCCCTCCCGTCCCGCCGAATTCTGGTAGCCGTTAGGTGTTGGTGAAAGATAAATATGGAGTGATGATGTGAGGGCGGCAGACCCGGGGCGGGCGGGTATCACATTACACCGTGGGAGAACGCGTCGTCGTGTCGCGACGCGCCGAGCGCCGCCGTACTATGGATCGTCCATATATTACGTAACGCTTTCTTCGGCAATATTCAACACCCTGTTGAATATTGCCGTTTTAATGTAACGCTTCGTAACGTTTCGACTGAGCCCCGTATATAATTATGTAGCGCAAACATGTTTGAAGTTTGAACCCCCCTCCCCCTAGCCTCTGTAAAACATACAAAATCATGCTTAATGTAGCATGAACATCGTCGTGGCGGTCAATATCTTGAATTCCAGACCCTGTGCTAGTCACTCGTATAGGCTTTGTATGATTCTGTTATTGTTTCCGTTTAAGGTTCATTTTAATTGTCCAGCTTTACGATAACACCCGTGCGACCTCCTCCAGCTATGTAATATATGTGTATATATTCATATACAGACAATTATGGCATACATGACACAGGAAAGTAAACACATAGGCGGACGCGTTTCGTCATAAATTACTTCATCAGCACCATATACACAAGATGAAATAATGCACACACTCAAGAAAAGCTATACATCACAGTTTAAATCTATTCGAATAATTTTTTAAAGTTCTAGAAGAATGTGATATAAAACTTGTTATAATATACAATCATACTGAATGATATAATCGATGTCGCTAACGCAGAGAACGGTGGCGTAATATTCCAGAAACTGAGAGGTGAGATTAACTCAGGTTACTTGTATGGAAACTCAGACACCCAAAGAAGTTATCCCTATTAGACCAATCATTTTGCATGGATTCCCACGCCAGCTTACAATGTAGCTATACAGCTGAACTCTATTATTTCACCTTGCATACCGAAAACTTATTCCCTGAGATCGTCTGAAGAATTCATAGAAATACTCAGAGTACGGGATAGGCATGGCACCCTGGCATCTCTTGACGCATCTTCACTCTTTACGAATGTCCCTGTCGATCAGATGATTGATATGCTTCTTGAGAACGTGTACTCTCATGCGTCTATCCCGGCGCCACGTTACCTAGAGCAAGAGCTAACTCAAACGTCTCTTTGAGATATGCACAAAAGACACTCTTTCCTTTTGCACCCAGACTTGCACCCAGAGGGCAAGCTTTGCCGACAGATCGATGGGGTGGCAATGGGTTCTCCTTAGGGTGTCATTTGCGGAAACGTATATGGCACAGATATAATCACTGACCTTAGAGAGCCTAGAAGAAACCTTTCACGTATACTGCCGGTACACTGATGACATATTTGTTGATATTGTTGACGAGGAACAACTCATATGCCTCAAATCCGAACTTGAAGACAAATCAATTATCAAATTAACGTTCAAAATGTCAGTAAACTACCGAATTCCATTTATAGATGTAACAGTTGATGCTTCAAATAAAACAATCGTTACCTCGGTTTACAGGAAACCCACTGATATTGGTAGATGTCTTAAAAGGATTATACGGGTTTCCGTCCTGAAAGTAAATGCACTCTTTTACAGTTGTATGAGCTTTAAACACATTTAAGACATATAACAGGGACCTCAATGCTCATTTAGTCCATTATTTCAGAAATATCAGCGTTAAAACTTGGGCGTTTTTCGAGACTAGTATCAGATAACGAGTACTTGATCGGCACTACTGTCCACCACTTTTATCTTAAGATCAATTTGAGAGTTTTGAATTATCTGCAAGTCCTACACTGGATCACAAAATTATTATGCAATTCAAAACTGACGGGACTTTGTATTACTACACACTGTTCGTTGAGGTTTTGTGTTGTTGTGGTTTTCTTTTCTCTGGCCAGTCTGGCTTTTCTCAGCGTTGAGAATTTGGTGGTGGCATATTCATTTTTTGGCATGAAAATTCATGAAAAATATATAATTTTATGGGAAAACTAGGTAACTGCTGCTGTCGTTGGAACAAAACAAGTTTATTTTCTTTCAAATATTGCTTATTTTACCGGAAATATGCCATACGTGAGGTGTTTTTATTAGCATAAAAGAGATGACTGGCTCTGCCTCAGCCGGTCCTGCAGAAAAGGTGGCATCACCGCGCACTTTGGAATGTCCTTACGTGCAGAAGAGGTCATTTCCAAAAAAAATGTGGCTGTCGGCAATAGGCGCGCACGCGGGGGACGGCTGGTGGAGCGGCGCCTGGCCACTACTATTACTTTCGGATCCCCTGGTCAAAACGGGACCGTCCCGTTTGGAGGCGGTGCCTCTATATTTCAAAAACCCCTGAAGTTAGGGGGCGGAAGTTTTCGAAGCTGTGTTAGGACGTCGCTCTCCCTATGTGACCAGAAAACTGTTGATCCAATTCATCTAGAACACACCTTGGTACTTACTTAATGAGTTAACTATTATATTTATGTATTACTATTAAATTATGTATATGTTAAATTTTCAATAATAATTCATCACAATTAATAATTAATTATAGAATAAGAAATTCGTTAATTAAATCCGTTGCAGACTATGGTCACTAGCGGATCCAGGGGGGGGATTGCGGCCATGACTCCCCTCCAAAACGCCTGAAATCGGCACAAAATTGACACATTTCCTGATATGGAAGACAATCTAAGCAACTTTTACAAGGGAAAGTTTGTTTAAAATCGGCTATCAATGCATAACCAAGCGAAATACGATGAGTTTTCAGAATTATGTGATATTTTTGGGGGGAATTTGGCTCCCCCTCCGCCCACCACCCGTCCCCCCCCCCCCCCCCCCCCTCCAACCACCGTTCTGGATCCGCCAATGACTATGGTAGTAGCAGTACCATACGCTAGTACCATCAGGTTTATCGGAATGGGCCGGTAATCGCATATCGAAACGTGGCAGCTGACGCCCATCCTCGCCGTGAGTGATTTTCTTGGCCTTAGCAACAAGTGGCGTAGAGCCAACGCAGCATCAAACTTAGTTTTATAATTGCCATTAGCTTTCTCACGGTCTCGATGTGACGTTCCCCACTCCGTCGGTCTGCACCGCTCACGCCTCACCCTACTCCCCGCTCGACAGCTGCCGGCCGATGCGATGCGACACCAGGTCCAGTGTGGTGTCAGATGTCCATTCGCATAAACATATTCCACTGTAGCCGACTTGCGTGTTAGAGTGACAACGTCATCACCACGCTACTCCCTCCATCTAGCGGGTTTCACTGCAACTAGTAGTTCCAATATGACCGCGCCAGACAGTTTTGGATGGCGCAAGCTTGACTGCCACGGCTTTGTGTGTGGCTGTATGCTACGGTTTTGGATGCGGCGAGCACCATTTTGGATGCCGCGAGTTTGGCTCATGAAGATGTCCCCTACCCGGGCGAATTTTGGATGTCGCAAGCGTTGTTGGCAGCGGTTTTGGATGGGACAAGCATTGAATGCTACAACTTTGAACGCTTTGATAGTTCCCCGAGGGTGCACGAACGGAGGCGGCCGCGGCCCACTGTCGTGACGCTCGTCACGACAGGGTCGACGTTGGTATGCAGGCCGCCAGGCTATGACAGAAGATTTTTGGAGTAACTTTGTGGAGAGTCATCATGAAGTTGATTTATTTTCCTGAAACAAGAGAAAGTCAAGAGGGAATGGACAGAAGGGACGAATTGATAACTGAGGCTGAAGGGCAGCAACCCTGCAAATTGACTATTGTTGTTGTTGTTGTTTGTTTAAATTCATTTGGCGAAAGACGAGCATACGCATCATCACAAGTAAGATCGTGGTCTGCACAATCCTGTCGGTCCTACATTCCACTCGCCGTTAGTTTTATACATCCCCGTGTACCATTTGTTTTAAATTTTGCATAGTCATTGGCGGACGCTCTAAAATCACCTGCCATGAATTGGTCATTTAGTCACAGTATGTTTTCTTTTGTAGTTGTGTGCCAGCGCGCAAGCCCGAAATCATCATTTATTGAATTGTCTGAACGGTAGGCAGATTATGGTATACTTACATTTTCATTGTGGCCTGGTTATCATTAAAAGTTCTTTTAGAAAGGCTGATGATTCACAATGTTTTGTAAATGCTGGTGATGAGTCCTAACTGATTTGACTGTTTGCACTGATTGGACTGATTTCTCACGAGACGATTAACCTACATTATCGGTGCACCATTTTTCTGTAAATAAACCCTGGTGTGAATTATATATATATATATATATATATATATATATATATATATATATATATATATATATATATATATATATATATATATATATATATATATATATATATATATATATATATATATATATATATATATATATATATATATATATATATATATATATATATATATATATAATGTAAAATGTGGGAGCAGATTTTCAGTTATACAAGTTTGATTAAATACGACAGCGTACTGAGCATTCACGATCTTCTTCTTCGTAGTTTCAAGTTTGCGTATAACTTGTTTTGCATCTTGACATAGACTAGACAGGACATCTTTTATATATATTTGCGACGTTTCGCTCATCGATGAGCATCATCTGGCGTTATAAAACATGACATTGCACAATTAAAGATGAACACAGTACATATACAATGAAATAACATATGTTAAATAGTCAATTTCGTGGTCGATACAGGTAAGCGGTCGCAGTTCGGTCAAAACGATACAGATTGTTCAATATTTTTTCCCGTTTTCTACGCAAAATACTAAACAGATCGTTCAATAACTTCACTGGCACTTCTGTAAACAGATATCCTACTGGCGTGCGCCGAGGGGAGCACCATCAAACAAGGTCAGTGTCCCCCGCGCGTTCACCTGCCGGTTTATACTCGGGTCGCAGTCCCTGATATAAACTGCCTCGAGGGCATACAGTCTGCGTCTGTTGGTACATCGACATAGAATCGTGGTGTTTTCCACCATGTCTATCCGGGAGAGTCTTGTGTTGTGATCTTCTAAAAGATGTCGCTTTGGGCCCCCCTCCTGCAAGTGCATGGTAATCCTCCGCGTTAGTGTTGTTGTAGTGAGACCGATGTAGGTACCGTTGTGCCGGCGCGCACAGTCGCCGTGTGTGAATTTATTTTGATACACTGCATTTGTCTGTTTTAGTGGGGACGGGTCCATACTCAGGTTGTTTTTCATAATGAGACCCGACACCTTTGGGATTTTGTAATAAACTGTTAGTTTGAGTCTATCTCCTGGATGTACGGGCTCACAGTTGCGGTGGATAATGCCCCGCAAAACCTAACCTAACCTAACCTAACCTAACCTACCAAAAGTCTTTTCACTAACGTACCCATTGATGAAACGATTAATATCATAATCGACTACGCCTACCATCACCCTAGCCTCCCGCCACTCGTGATACCATGTGGTCTCCTCAAGGAAATGTTGAGTGCATGTACCCAGGAAGCTCCCTTCCGGTCCCCAGAAGGCCGCATTTACCTCCAGATAGATGGAATCGCGATGGGGTCACCACTGGGTGTACTCTTTGCGGAGAGTTATATGACATTCATCGAATCTAAGGCACTTGACAGCTTACAGGAAAAACCACACATCTCCTGTAGGTACTTAGACGATATATTTGTGGACATTAAAGATGAGACAGCACTGCAACACCTTAAACAAGAGCTAGAACGGCATTCTGTGCTTTCCTTCACTACCGAGATGGGAGACGCAGACAAGCTAGCGTTCCTAGATGTTGACATTAGTGCCTCTAGTGGCAAATTCCAAACAACTGTTTACCGGAAGCCCACTAATACTGGGCACTGTTTGAATGGTAGGAGTGAATGCCCAGAGCGATATAGGACCAGCGTTATTAGGGCATACATTTAAGCACTCGTCGACCTGGCAACTCGCTCATCAGGAGCTGCAGAGAGTGCGTCAGATTTTGGCTAATAACAGCTACAGCCAGGCCACGATAGACGCTGAAATACGGCGCATTATGCAAAAATATACACGCAGCCATCAACCAGCGCCGGCTAGTGATGAGAACACGAGAGAGACCACACACAGGCTACTATACGAAAACCAAATGAATGATGCTTACAAAACAGATGAGCGGATTTTGCGGGGCATTATCCACCGCAACTGTGAGCCCGTACATCCAGGAGATAGACTCAAACTAACAGCTTATTACAAAATCCCAAAGGTGTCGGGTCTCATTATGAAAAACAACCTGAGTATGGACCCGTCCCCACTAAAACAGACAAATGTAGTGTATCAATATAAATGCACACACGGCGACTGTGCGCGCCGGCACAACGGTACCTACATCGGTCTCACTACAACAACACTAACGCGGAGGATTACCATGCACTTGCAGGAGGGGGGCCCAAAGCGACATCTTTTAGAAGATCACAACACAAGACTCTCCCGGATAGACATGGTGGAAAACACCACGATCCTATGTCGATGTACCAACAGACGCAGACTGTATGCCCTCGAGGCAGTTTATATCAGGGACTGCGACCCGAGTATAAACCGGCAGGTGAACGCGCGAGGGACACTGACCTTGTTTGATGGTGCTCCCCTCGGCGCACGCCAGTAGGATATCTGCTTAGAGAAGTGCCAGTGAAGTTATTGAACGATCTGTTTCGTATTTTGCGTAGAAAACGGGAAAAAATATTGAACAATCTGTACCGTTTTGACCGAACTGCGACCGCTTACCTGTATCGACCACGAAATTGACTATTTAACATATGTTATTTCATTGTATATGTACTGTGTTCATCTTTAATTGTGCAATGTCATGTTTTATAACGCCAGATGATGCTCATCGATGAGCGAAACGAAGCAAATATATATATATATAAGAGATGTCCTGTCTAGTCTATGTCAAGATGCAAAACAAGTTATACGCAAACTTGAAACTACGAAGAAGAAGATCGTGAATGCTCAGTACGCTGTCGTATTTAATCAAACTTGTGTATATATATATATATATATATATATATATATATATATATATATATGTATATATATATATATATATATATATATATATATATATATATATATATTGCTCTAATTTGGAATGTGAATGCAGGTTGACTGAGGAAGGAATAATGATGAGCGACTGAAGAGCGACATATTTTTGGGGAAAATAACGTAATATAATTCATAATATTAACGTAATAATACTAACTAAGGGGAGAGGCCATGACGTCAATGCAATGCTTACAAGGCAGGGTAATGCATTTTTTTGTTGCGGCTCGATGCAATTAAATACTCAATTAAATTACGATGTGTAAAGGTATGTTTTGGTGGGCAATGTTTGCTGATATATTAAACGCCAATTGTTTCTGGTAAAGTCCGAGTGATGCGATAATTTACGTGAAATACCTGTACGATATATTTTGAGAAATTTCTAACCCGATTTCCCGGTAGACAGAGTAACAGATATTTTGACCTGAACCTTGCAATTCGATTTCCGGTTCGGTTGATGTAATTGGTTAAATCGATAAAATTTCCATATCCGGCTAAATGTTTAAAGTAAATTAACTTCACTATGTAAGTTTGAGATTTAACCTGTTAGACTGTTTACGCAGCCTTGACGTCAGATCCAGTTGATAACTGTAACGTCTCGGTCAAAAGGAAACAGAGAATTTATGGATTATGACATGAGAATGAATAAACAAGTTCGTTTGCATCTAATTGTCGAAGAAAGCTAAGATTGCTTCCACACAGCCCAAGCCGTCGAGAATTTCAGGATTAATATTGTAGTTTTGATCACGAAAGTTATTTCCATTGCCAGAAAATCTTCCATTTATCTGGTATATTGTAATGTCAACCAAGCATTAAGTTACAAACTTCATTTCCCAAAAGAAATGGGATTGAGAAGGTTTTTTTCGCACGATCATCGCGTTCAAAAGCTTCTTCTTAACAAGTTTATGGGATATTGTTTACCCAAATTGAAGAATATGTTTTTTTGTTCAAATCGGTAGGCCTGATAAGAATCACGGTCATGTAACATTTCGTCCCAGTTCATCTCACTGGTTAAAATTAACACCAGAATAAATCGTTGTCATGCAGATGCGCACAAATATTCACCCAGTCACGGTCACTGATCGCCGGCCGCCGATACCGGCCGCTCAGACACTGACCCCACGCGCCCCATCCCAAAGCACGTGACGTCAGTAACCGTGTCGTCAGGCCAGTCTGGTCTGACGCCGCCCATCAGTGACGAGGGGAAAACCCGTGGATTTCACTCGGGTGGGACAGTTGTGGTACATACAGCGAGTACTGAGTACCAAGAACTGAGTACCAAGTACTGAGTAACGAGTACCAAGTACCAAGTACCGGGTACAAAGAACAGAAACACGACCAGTGGTACACCATAGTCACACAATACACTACACAATGCACACTACACAATATACACTACACAATATACACTACGCAATATACACTACACAAATACTCTACACACAATACACTACACAATATACACTACACAATATACACTACACAATATACACTACACAATATACACTACACAATATACACTACACAATATACACTACACAATATACACTACACAATATACACTACACAATATACACTACACAATATAGACTACACAATATACAACTACACACTTTACACTACACAATATGCACTACAAATTGTATCACGCCGGCGACGCTTCTTCACACTTATACACATACATACATACATACATACATACATACATACATACATACCTACCTACCTACCTCCGTCCGTCCGTCCGTCCGTCCGTCCGTCCGTCCGTCCGTCCGTCCGTCCGTCCGTCCGTCCGTCCGTCCGTCCGTCCGTCCGTCCGTCCGTCCGTCCGTCCGTCCGTCCGTCCGTCCGTCCGTCCGTCCGTCCGTCCGTCCGTCCGTCCGTCCGTCCGTCCGTCCGTCCGTCCGTCCGTCCGTCCGTCCGTCCGTCCGTCCGTCCGTCCGTCCGTCCGTCCGTCCGTCCGTCCATGCATACATGCATACATGCGTGTACACACACACAGATACAGGTGTGCGGGCATGCAGACATACCGGCATACATGCATATAGGCATACAGGTATGCAGGCACGCAGACACGCTGACCGGCAGGCACGCAGACACGCTGACCGGCAGGCACGCAGACACACGGGCAGACGGGCAGACATACATACATACATACATACATACATACATACATACATACATACATACATACATACATACATACATACATACATACATACATACATACATACATACATACATACATACATACATACATACATACATACATACATACATACATACATACATACATACATACATACATACATACATACATACATACATACATACATACATACATACATACATACATACATACATACATACATACATACATACATACATACATACATACATACATACATACATACATACATACATACATACATACATACATACATACATACATACATACATACATACATACATACATACATACATACATGCATACATACATGCATACATACATACATACATACATACATACATACATACATACATACATACATACATACATACATACATACATACATACATACATACATACATACATACATACATACATACATACATACATACATACATACATACATACGTACATACATACGTACATACGTACATACATACGTACATACATACGTACATACATACGTACATACATACGTACATACATACGTACATACATACGTACATACATACGTACATACATACGTACATACGTACATACGTACATACGTACATACGTACATACGTACATACGTACATACGTACATACGTACATACGTACATACGTACATACGTACATACGTACATACATACATACATATGTAACGGGTTTTCGCTTCTGCATGGTTCTGCCATTTTGTGCAACATTGCACACAAAAAACAATTTTTCTGGTTAATTTTGGGCCCCTGAATGGAATGACATAAATGTTGAGGCTCTCTGGCTTAATCTGCAACAATTTGAACGGCTTGCAACAATTGTCAACAATTTGCAACATTATTAAGATATTCATACACTACGCATTCACGGGGTTTTCTGGAGATCAGGAATCGAAATATGGCATTTTCAGAATGTTATATCCCCGTGTTTTCGAGATATTACTAAATTGTGTGGTTGCAAATGCAGAATCGAACTAGACCCGTACATACATTTTTATTTTGGAGGCAGGTCAATCATCGGCGAGCACATAGGTCACTGCACGGTTAGGGTGGGGGTGGTGAAATTTCGCGGTTAATAGGGAATTGGTCCGGTGGAATAAGGTCGGGGTTCCTTGTTCAGGAGCCGGCACTAATGGCCCTATGGCTGCTCCTTACAAATTTCTACCAACGGTTTGTCTCTCAAACTATCACAGTGAGTTCCGAGAGCAGTCCCATGCCTTTTTGTATACCCTGTGTAACGCTACGCCGAGGTCCATCTCCCACTGGAACTAACACATGCATACATCCTTTTACTCAGACTCTCTCCATGCATTCACTCAATCATCAATATCTTTCATACTAATCAGTAAACCGTCAGGTTGGACTCCTGACCCCTCCCCTTTTTCCTATGCCCCCAAGTGGTGTGTAACGCTACTTCAGGGTAACAGCTGGAGCATAGTGCTGGTAAATTTATTCTCTGATTTCAATAAATAGCAGCTTCGTTATGTTCACTTTTCCACACTTTATTTAATCCAAATTCAAATATTAGTAACCTCACACATGCTTCTCTGTCTGGGTCCATTCCTGCCGCACACTGCTGCTGGGATCCACGACTTACTGCGGTTTCCGTGATGCTCCAATCGTTAATCCACGCCATCTCAGCACCCTGACTCCTCCTACGGCATTTATCTGAGGTGGATGGCCATTCCGGCCCACACGTCGCCACCTCAGCACCCTGACTCCTCCTACGGCATTTATTTGAGGCAGATGGCCATTCCGGCCCGCAAACGTCGCCACCTCAGCACCCTGACTCCTACGGCATTTATCTGAGGCGTATGGCCATTCCGGCCCGCACACGTCACCACCTCAGCACCCTGACTCCTCCTACGGCATTTACCTGAGGCGGATGGCCATTCTGGCCCTCACACGTCGCCACCCCAGCACCCTGACTCCTCCTACGGCATTTATCTGGGGCGGATGGCCATTTTGTCCCGCACACGTCGCCACCTCAGCACCCTGACTCCTCCTACGGCATTTACCTGAGGCGGATGGCCATTCTGGCCCTCCTGGTTTCCCAGAACCTGGCGTTACCGGACTCTTTCGAGTGCCCGCCAGTATTTCGCGACTTACGGCGCGCGATCCAGCTCACTTCATGGCATCGCGGAATGGACCCTCTTGCAAAAACAAATCTCATCATCATCTAACGCCCCCTTAATCCTGGAAACACAACTTTCTCCTTCCGAACTAAATATTCCCACCGAAACCGGTCTATACATCTGAGAACTTCGCTATCTCTTGTTAAAATGATCTCCTCTTAGTTGAATTCCCATTCACCTCCACCCCCTTTTACCCCATCACCCGTCAGTGCAGCAGACCGTGTCGGTAGGCATATTACGCACAGGGGCGCGGCTACGTATTGTCTAGGCCTCCTCACAATCTTGTCCATTATTTCCCACTGTCAGTTTACACCATGCTGTTATCGTCATGCCTCCCTCGAGCGTTGTATCCTATTTGCCCCGGCTCCACGCGCACGGTTGTCTCTGGGCGTGCGTCTGCACGTTTGTATGTAGTGTACGTACAGTATGCATGCATGATTCCAAGTATGTGTATGTATGCCTGTATGCCTGCATGCCTGCGTACTCGCATGTCCGCATGCCTGTATGCCTGTATGCCTGTATGCCTGTATGCCTGTATGCCTGTATGCATGTATGCATGTATGCATGTATGCATGTATGCATGTATGCATGTATGCATGTATGCATGTATGCATGTATGCATGTATGCATGTATGCATGTATGCATGTATGCATGTATGCATGTATGCATGTATGCATGTATGCATGTATGCATGTATGCATGTATGCATGTATGCATGTATGCCTGTATGCCTGTATGCCTGTATGCATGGATGTATGGATGGATGGATGGAGGTATGGAGGTATGGAGGTATGGAGGTATGGAGGTATGGAGGTATGGAGGTATGGAGGTATGGAGGTATGGAGGTATGGAGGTATGGAGGTATGGAGGTATGGAGGTAGGTAGGTAGGTATCTTATAACTGTTAGTGTGAAGAAGCGTCGCCGGCGTGATACCATTTGTAGTGTATATTGTGTAGTTTATGCTGTGTAATGTATATTGTGTAGTGTATATTGTGTAGTGTATTGTGTAGTGTGCATTGTGTAGTGTATTGTGTGACTATAGTGTACCACGGGTCGTGTTTCTGTAATTGGTAATCGGTACTCGATACTCGATACTCGGCACTTGGTACTCGACACTCGGTACTCGGTACTTGGTACTCGTTACTCAGAAATTGGTACTCAGTACTCGGTACCCGGTACTCGGTACTCGGTACTCGGTACTCGGTACTCGCACGTGATACTCGGTACTCGGTGCTTGGTGCTTGGTGCTCGGTACTCGGCACTTGGTGCTTGGTGCTCGGTACTCGGTACTCGGCACTCGGTACTCGGTACGGACACCTGGTACTTGGTGCTCAGTACTTTTCTGTATGTACAACAACTGTCCCACCTGAGCGAAATCCACGGGTTTGCCCTCGTTAGGCTAGCGTCTGACCGTCTGGCCGGACCCTCTCGTCCAGGGGAGGGGGTTCATGACGTCATGTGTTTTGGGATGGGGCGCGTGGGGTCAGTGTCCCAGCGGCCGGTAGCGGTGATCGGTGACGCTGACCGTGTGGACACTTGTGCGAATTTTCATGACAGCGATTTTATTCTGGCGTCAATTTTTAACAGCGAGATGAACAGGGATGAAATTGTACATGACCGTGATTTGTATCATACCGCCATATCTTTCCATAGAGCAAACAACCATCCCATAATTTCGCGCTTGTTAAGGAGACAGTTAACTGCGAGAATCGTAAACATTCCAACACAGCCTTCCTCACTTTCCTTTTCCTTGGGAAATATTTACTTTACTCAGTTAGCTTTGAACTTAATACATGTTGACAGTGCAACAAGCAGATAAATGATCCGATAAATCCGATAAGTTTTCCGGCAATGAAAATAACGTTGGTGAACAAAATGAAATTAATAGTTCTTGTAATCGGGTTAGCCATTCCTGAACAACCATCCAATAATTTTGCGCTTGTTAAGGAGACAGTTAACTGCGAGAATCGTAAACATTCCAACACAGCCTTCCTCAATTTCCTTTTCCTTGGGAAATATTTACTTTACTCAGTTAGCTTTGAACCTAATACATGTTTGACAGTGCAACATAACAGATAAACGATCCGATAAATCAGATAAATTTTCCGGCAATGAAAATAACGTTGCTGAACAAAATGAAATTAATAGTCTTGCAATTATCGGCGGCTTAGGGCTGTGTGGAAACAATATTAGCACATATTCGACAATTCGTCAATAAGACTTGTTTATCAAAATCCTCACGACACAATCCCTAAATGATCTGTTTGTATAAGCCGAAACGTTGAAATGATGACCCTGTCATCAACCGATCCTGACATCAAAGATTGCGTAAAAAGGCTTACAGATTAAATTGCAAATTAACCACAGTGAAGTTAATTTGACCGGATTTGAAAATGTCACCAATCAGACCAAATAATCAACCGAACCGGATAATTGAATGGCAAGGTTAAGAAAAAATATCGGTTACCCTGTCTGCTGGCAATCGGGTTAGCCATTCCTGAAAATTTTCAGTACGGGTATTTCACATAAATTATCACATCGCTCGGGTTTTACCAGAACCAGTTGGCCTTCAATATATCAGTAAACATTGTTCACCAAAATAAACATTAAACCTCGGAACCTTGAATTGAGTATGTAATCACATCTAGCCGCAAAAATTGCATTACACTGCCTTGGAAGCATTGAAGTCACATCATCGCTTGTCCCTACATAGATATTATTACGTTAACATTACTAATTATATTACGTGACTTCCCCTCAAGCTAGCGCTCCATCTCGTTGATATTCCTTCCTCAATCTATCTTTCAGTCACATTTCGAATTAGAGTACTAGGTAATTCACACAAGGCTATATTTACAGAAAATTGTGCACCGATAGTTTAAGTTAATTGTCTCGTGAATACAATATCATTCGTCTTATAGGCAGCAGTTCGAATAGAGTCAGCAAAATTCAGTCAGTCACATCAGTCACATCAGTTCGAACAGTCAACCAGTCAAATAAATCCCATCGGCAATCACCACCAGCATTGGCACAAGCTCCATAATCGGTTGCATTTAAAGCACGGGAGTTATAAAAGACGCAAACATAAACGTCCATACCATATCAGAGTTTTGATTTACGTTAGAAGTTATGACTAGTCAGGCAAACAATATATGAAAATTTTCAACCATACACATACTCGCGTAGGCATAATTAAGAATATCGTGACTATATGACCAAACAAATGCCCAAATGGCAGGGGAGTTAAAAGAGAGAAGAACAAAACGAAGAAGAAGAAACGGCCGAAACACTGTGCAAATTAAATGTGTATGGTGTTCAGATGCACAACAAATAAACTGACCATGGAATATAAGGAGGGTATAAGGATTGTACAGACTTTCCGACCTTACTTGATGTGAAATGCGGCTCCTTTCTCCAGTATGAAATTTATAGAACTAAACAACAGCAAATCTTGAAGGCCATCACCGATCTTACTTGCTTGAGTCTGCCTCTGCAACCTGACTTGTGATGGTCCTTGACACACACGGCTTCTCTGAGACTAAGGCTCGCGGCGAGGAGCCGCGGCCCCAGCCTGCTTCCGTCCCTGCCCACTGTCCCATCTTGTCTCCTCTGAGACTGAGGCTCGCGGCGAGGAGCCGCGGCCCCAGCCTGCTTCCGTCCCTGCTCACTGCCGAACTCTGTTCCTCTGAGACTTACTTGGACTGTTTGGAGGCCTGGGCGCACTATCGGCAATTTCAAGATCGGTCCCGTCCTTGCTGCTCTGCTGTTCGATATGCCGACCCCCTTCACCCCTCTTGCAGGCCCTTTTATCAACTTTTGTCTTGAATAATCAGGTCAGTTGCCAGATTGGCGCCTTGCTGCCGTGATTTTTTTTCCACTCGGTTTTAATTTTTGCTTCCCTTTTGCTGTCCTGTCATTGGTTCTTCTCACCCGGCTGCAGCGGCCTGGGATGCCTGCGGCGGCCGGAACTGCTGTCTACAGCGGCCCAGAGGCGGAGCTTGCTGCCGTGATCTAGGTCAGGATCCTGCGCAGAGGCTTCTGCCGAGCGCCGTACGTGACCCGGGCCGCTGGCCGGCGCTCACGCTTAATGTTGCCGCGCAGCTGCTGTTATGGCGTCATTTCATGGGCCGGGTGCCATAATAGCGACACCCTGGCGGTACACAAGTCGGAACGAGGGTATTTGTTGCCTGCGTGGGGGGCTTCAGCCGGCGTCTCTACTGTTGAAAGTTTTTGGTGTCCACACGGCCGCCGTTCCTTCCATGTTCAATTTTTTTTTAATATAAATAGCTTTGCTTTTGGAATGTTTCTATTCTTCTGCTTTTCTCTATACCCCCTCTGTTTCTATTGGACAATTTAAAATGTATCTCGCTACGCATACATACATACATACATACATACATACATACATACATACATACATACATACATACATACATACATACATACATACATACATACATACATACATACATACATACATACATACATACATACATACATACATACATACATACATACATACATACATACATACATACATACATACATACATACATACATACATACATACATACATACATACATACATACATACATACATACATACATACATACATACATACATACATACATACATACATACATACATACATACATACATACATACATACATACATACATACATACATACATACATACATACATACATACATACATACATACATACATACATACATGCATACATACATGCATACATACATACATACATGCATACATGCATACATGCATACATGCATACATGCATACATGCATACATGCATACATGCATACATGCATGCATGCATACATGCATACATGCATGCATACATGCATGCATGCATGCATGCATACATGCATGCATACACGCATGCATACATGCATGCATGCATGCATGCATGCATTCATGCATACATATATCGATACAAACATTTGTATTTGTATTTGTATTTATTGAGCCAACAACCACAGGCACAGAGCCCACTTACGGTTGCAGTCATGCTGCCTCATGCAACAGGAAATTAAAACATTCATAAACTTCATGAGTGCACATGGTACAATAAGAGAACACAACTATACTGCATAGTAAACACAGCAGCATACAATACATACATAGAAGGCGATTAAAATCGTCAGTGAAGGTAAGAACAAACGTGTAAATAAAGCGCTGATACAGGCAAAAACCTAAAAATAGACAAATACATAAAAGCGCCGGTAAAAGTAAATATAAACGTGTAAATATAGCGCTGGTACAGGCAAAAGACCTAAAATAGACAAGTGCAACTTAAAGCCAATGACCGATCACGAGACGTGATCTAGGCTCACAGCAGCGGCCTTAACTCAAGTATGTATCCTGAACATCAGCGAACTTCGTGATATCAGACCTAAGGGTACGAGACGGCATAAATAAATCCGTCTGAGGGCTGCTGTGTGTGAGCGAGTTAAAGAGATGCGGGAGACGAATCAGTCGGCTTGGTGCTGACAGCGGGAACGTTGCCACAATATCAGGGCAGTCTATGTGGCCGCTGAATACTGAGCGTATGAACATTAGATCGGACCGAACGAAACGCGACCTGACCGATGCGCAGCCAAACAGCTCGAGCAATGACACATAATCAAGTGGTGGGCACGCTGCTTGGGTTTTAGATCCCAGCCACATCAGGAAACGGTGTTGAAGGCGCTCCAGCCGGCGCTTATGGGTGACCGCAGCGCCTGACCAGATTACGCTACCGTATTCCAGTACGGATCTTACATGGGCCTTGTAGGCGGCGAGGGCTGCGGCATGGTCAAAGCGCGTTTGTTGTGTGCCAGCAGTGCCGCTATCAATATCGCTGCATGCTTCTAATTAGCAGGCCAAGCATGCGGTTGGCTTTAGCGACAGTGGCGTCAACGTGATCCGCAAATGTAAGCTTGGCGTCTAAAATGACGCCAAGGTCACGCACGCGCACACATCGCTCAAGCTGGTGGCCGTCCAGCACGTACGATACAATATGAGGTGATGAGCGCAGGGTAAAAGTGATCGTCTTGCACTTAGCTGGGTTGAGTTTCAAACGCCAGGTTTTGGACCACAAACTGAGGCGGTCTAAATCGGCCTGGAGGGAATGAGCGTCCTCTGGGGAACTGATTCGGTTGAAAATTTTGATATCGTCTGCATAAGACAGGCACGATGTTTTGATGTGGTTAGGAAGGTCAGCGACGTAACAGGGGAACAGAATTGGGCCTAAAATGCTGCCTTCCGGGACCCCGGATAGTACCGGAGCCCAGTCAGAATGTTTCCCATCGAGAATGACTCGCTGGGATCGTTGGCTTAGGTAACACTCAAGCCAGCTGAGCCCAAGACCTGAGATGTTAAAAGAGCACTTGAGCTTGTGTAAAAGTAGACTATGGCTCACACTCGTAAAGGCGAAAGAATAATCAGTGTAGATTGCGTCAGTTTGCAATCCCTTTGTCAGTGAGGTCCAGCAGTGTTCTAAAAAAACAAGCCAAGTTGCTCAGGCAGGAGCGTTTAGGAAGAAAACCGTGCTGAGAAGAAGGCAGTGCTGGAAGGCATGCTTGGAGCAGCCTCTCGCACACTACCTTCTCCAGAATTTTAGAGCAAAGTGTTAATAATGAGATTGGTCTGTAGTTGATTGGAACCATTTTTGAATACAGGAATGATGTTGGCCCGCTTCCAAGTTGACGGGAACACCCCGGAGCACATGCATGCATACCTACATACATGTATGCATACATACATACATACATACATACATACATACATACATACATACATACATACATACATACATACATACATACATACATACATACATACATACATACATACATACATACATACATACATACATACATACATACATACATACATACATACATACATACATACATACATACATACATACATACATACATACATACATACATACATACATACATACATACATACATACATACATACATACATACATACATACATACATACATACATACATACATACATACATACATACATACATACATACATACATACATACATACATACATACATACATACATACATACATACATACATACATACATACATACATACATACATACATACATACATACATACATACATACATACATACATACATACATACATACATACATACATACATACATACATACATACATACATACATACATACATACATACATGCAGGCATGCAGACATGCAGGCATGCAGGCATGCAGGCATGCAGGCATACAGATACAGGCATGCAGGCATGCATGCAGACAGGCATACAGATACAGGCATGCGGGTATGCAGGCAGACAGGCAGACAGACAGGCAGACAGGCAGACAGGCAGACAGGCAGGCAGGCAGGCAGACAGGCAGACAGGCAGACAGGCAGACAGGCAGACAGGCAGACAGGCAGACAGGCAGACAGGCAGACAGGCAGACAGGCAGACAGGCAGACAGGCAGACAGGCAGACAGGCAGACAGGCAGACAGGCAGACAGGCAGACAGGCAGACAGGCAGACAGGCAGACAGGCAGACAGGCAGACAGGCAGACAGGCAGACAGGCAGACAGGCAGACAGGCAGACAGGCAGACAGGCAGACAGGCAGACAGGCAGACAGGCAGACAGGCAGACAGGCAGACAGGCAGACAGGCAGACAGGCAGACAGGCAGACAGGCAGACAGGCAGACAGGCAGACAGGCAGACAGGCAGACAGGCAGACAGGCAGACAGGCAGACAGGCAGTTAGGCAGACAGGCAGACAGGCAGACAGGCAGACAGGCAGACAGGCAGACAGGCAGACAGGCAGACAGGCAGACAGGCAGACAGGCAGACAGGCAGACAGGCAGACAGGCAGACAGGCAGACAGGCAGACAGGCAGACAGGCAGACAGGCAGACAGGCAGACAGGCAGACAGGCAGACAGGCAGACAGGCAGACAGGCAGACAGGCAGACAGGCAGACAGGCAGACAGGCAGACAGGCAGACAGGCAGACAGGCAGACAGGCAGACAGGCAGACAGGCAGACAGGCAGACAGGCAGACAGGCAGACAGGCAGACAGGCAGACAGGCAGACAGGCAGACAGGCAGACAGGCAGACAGGCAGACAGGCAGACAGGCAGACAGGCAGACAGGCAGACAGGCAGACAGGCAGACAGGCAGACAGGCAGACAGGCAGACAGGCAGACAGGCAGACAGGCAGACAGGCAGACAGGCAGACAGGCAGACAGGCAGACAGGCAGACAGGCAGACAGGCAGACAGGCAGACAGGCAGACAGGCAGACAGGCAGACAGGCAGACAGGCAGACAGGCAGACAGGCAGACAGGCAGACAGGCAGACAGGCAGACAGGCAGACAGGCAGACAGGCAGACAGGCAGACAGGCAGACAGGCAGACAGGCAGACAGGCAGACAGGCAGACAGGCAGACAGGCAGACAGGCAGACAGGCAGACAGGCAGACAGGCAGACAGGCATATATCCAGACACACATGCATATATCCAGACACACATGCATATATCCAGACACACATGCATATATCCAGACACACATGCATATATCCAGACACACATGCATATATCCAGACACACATGCATATATCCAGACACACATGCATATATCCAGACACACATGCATATATCCAGACACACATGCATATATCCAGACACACATGCATATATCCAGACACACATGCATATATCCAGACACACATGCATATATCCAGACACACATGCATACATGCATACATGCATCCAGACATACATGCATACATGCATACATGCATACATGCATACATGCATACATGCATACATGCATACATGCATACATGCATACATGCATACATGCATACATGCATACATGCATACATGCATACATGCATACATGCATACATGCATACATGCATACATGCATACATGCATACATGCATACATGCATACATGCATACATGCATACATGCATACATGCATACATGCATACATGCATACATGCATACATGCATACATGCATACATGCATACATGCATACATGCATACATGCATACATGCATACATGCATACATGCATACATGCATACATGCATACATGCATACATGCATACATGCATACATGCATACATGCATACATGCATACATGCATACATGCATACATGCATACATGCATACATGCATACATGCATACATGCATACATGCATACATGCATACATGCATACATGCATACATGCATACATGCATACATGCATACATGCATACATGCATACATGCATACATGCATACATGCATACATGCATACATGCATACATGCATACATGCATACATGCATACATGCATACATGCATACATGCATACATGCATACATGCATACATGCATACATGCATACATGCATACATGCATACATGCATACATGCATACATGCATACATGCATACATGCATACATGCATACATGCATACATGCATACATGCATACATGCATACATGCATACATGCATACATGCATACATGCATACATGCATACATGCATACATGCATACATGCATACATGCATACATGCATACATGCATACATGCATACATGCATACATGCATACATGCATACATGCATACATGCATACATGCATACATGCATACATGCATACATGCATACATGCATACATGCATACATGCATACATGCATACATGCATACATGCATACATGCATACATGCATACATGCATACATGCATACATGCATACATGCATACATGCATACATGCATACATGCATACATGCATACATGCATACATGCATACATGCATACATGCATACATGCATACATGCATACATGCATACATGCATACATGCATACATGCATACATGCATACATGCATACATGCATACATGCATACATGCATACATGCATACATGCATACATGCATACATGCATACATGCATACATGCATACATGCATACATGCATACATGCATACATGCATACATGCATACATGCATACATGCATACATGCATACATGCATACATGCATACATGCATACATGCATACATGCATACATGCATACATGCATACATGCATACATGCATACATGCATACATGCATACATGCATACATGCATACATGCATACATGCATACATGCATACATGCATACATGCATACATGCATACATGCATACATGCATACATGCATACATGCATACATGCATACATGCATACATGCATACATGCATACATGCATACATGCATACATGCATACATGCATACATGCATACATGCATACATGCATACATGCATACATGCATACATGCATACATGCATACATGCATACATGCATACATGCATACATGCATACATGCATACATGCATACATGCATACATGCATACATGCATACATGCATACATGCATACATGCATACATGCATACATGCATACATGCATACATGCATACATGCATACATGCATACATGCATACATGCATACATGCATACATGCATACATGCATACATGCATACATGCATACATGCATACATGCATACATGCATACATGCATACATGCATACATGCATACATGCATACATGCATACATGCATACATGCATACATGCATACATGCATACATGCATACATGCATACATGCATACATGCATACATGCATACATGCATACATGCATACATGCATACATGCATACATGCATACATGCATACATGCAATACATGCATACATGCATACATGCATACATGCATACATGCATACATGCATACATGCATACATGCATACATGCATACATGCATACATGCATACATGCATACATGCATACATGCATACATGCATACATGCATACATGCATACATGCATACATGCATACATGCATACATGCATACATGCATACATGCATACATGCATACATGCATACATGCATACATGCATACATGCATACATGCATACATGCATACATGCATACATGCATACATGCATACATGCATACATGCATACATGCATACATGCATACATGCATACATGCATACATGCATACATGCATACATGCATACATGCATACATGCATACATGCATACATGCATACATGCATACATGCATACATGCATACATGCATACATGCATACATGCATACATGCATACATGCATACATGCATACATGCATACATGCATACATGCATACATGCATACATGCATACATGCATACATGCATACATGCATACATGCATACATGCATACATGCATACATGCATACATGCATACATGCATACATGCATACATGCATACATGCATACATGCATACATGCATACATGCATACATGCATACATGCATACATGCATACATGCATACATGCATACATGCATACATGCATACATGCATACATGCATACATGCATACATGCATACATGCATACATGCATACATGCATACATGCATACATGCATACATGCATACATGCATACATGCATACATGCATACATGCATACATGCATACATGCATACATGCATACATGCATACATGCATACATGCATACATGCATACATGCATACATGCATACATGCATACATGCATACATGCATACATGCATACATGCATACATGCATACATGCATACATGCATACATGCATACATGCATACATGCATACATGCATACATGCATACATGCATACATGCATACATGCATACATGCATACATGCATACATGCATACATGCATACATGCATACATGCATACATGCATACATGCATACATGCATACATGCATACATGCATACATGCATACTTATGACATACGAACGTGTGGACGCACACCCAGGGGCATCCATTAACGTAAAGTCGGGGGGGGGGAAATAAAGGATGCAACGCACTAAGGAGGCATGACGATCGCGGCATGACCGAAACTGACTACGGAGACTAATGGAGAAGATTGTGAGGAGGCCTAGACAGGACGTAACCGCGCCCCTGTGCGCAATATGCCTGTCGACACGGTGAATGCACGTGTGAGGAAGGAAAAGGGTGTGGAGGTAAGGGAAATTCAAGTAAGACTAGACCGTTTTGACGTGGAGACGGACAAGTTGTCAGACGTGTGGACGAGGTTCAGGAAGCCGTGTGTTATAGCGAGGCTCAGGCGCATTAAGTCGCGTGAATGCCCTGCTTGAACCGGATGCTCTTGGGGGATCGAGAACGCCCCAGTGGGACGGGCTGGGACACCCTAGCGAGAGACCGGTGGAACCGAGGCTTCAGGCCCCTCGTGATGTCAGGGATAATAAGCCGGCGGGATCGTACCTTATACGTTTGACACACGAGTTCGGACGAAATTTTAGGGTAAGTCCCTCGTGAAGCCTGGGAGCGAAGGCTCCTTAGGATCACGACCTCGGAGGAGTTATGATATGCCCCTCGTGACGCCCTGGAAGCTGAAACTCGTAAGTCGCTGGTCGCGGAGTGCTTCGCAGGATCACGACCCCGGAGGGTTTAGGTATGCCCCTCGTGAAGCCTGGGTGCGAAAGCTCCTTAGGATAACGACTTCGGAGGATTTAGGGTATGCCCCTCGTGAATCCTGGAAGCGAAGGCTCCGTAGGATCACGACCTCGGAGGATAGTAGGCCCCGTGGCATCCCGGGTGCATCACTGGCAGGGCGACGGGAAACATTATGTTCATCTCATTTGTCGGGTGACTGCAGTTAGACGGGATTTATTCCGCAGTGAGCCAGGTAGCTCCGGCAGTGAGACTTCGGTTTTTAGTAGGCTGCTGTGGCAGTATCAGAAGACGCCTCGGGAATACGCAATAAGACGCGAGCGCTCAGCTATAACAAGGCTTCAAGGTGGACTTTGCAATGTATTTTTTGCGAGGTAAGTATGCACATAAGCAATTGTTAAATCGTTGTCTTATCAAGTGTCTATGGGAGCCATAATCACGCCATAGGACTGCCGAAACTGCGTACCCGGCGTAGTGCTACGCACCACTGGAGGGAATAGGAAAAAGGGGAGGGGTCAGGAGACCAACCTGACAGTTAACTACATAGTATGACAGAGATTGATTGAGTGAATGCATGAGGAGAGTCTGAGTGCAAGGACGTATGACTGTGTTAGTCCCAGTGGGAGATGGTCCTCAGCGTAGCGTTGCACTGGGCATGCAGGAGGGGCAGTGAACCATTTTCTGAAGTCATTGTGATATTTGGGAGATAAGCCGTTGTGAAACCATGTAAGGAGAAGCCAGATAGCCATTAGGCCGGCTCACGAACAAGGAACCCGGACCTTATTCCACCGGACCAATTTTATTATTAACTCGCAAAATTTCACCACCACCCACCCTAACCGTGCAGCGACCTATGTGCTCGCCGATGATTGACTTGCCTCCAAATTAAACAAATGTATGTACGGGTCTAGTTCGATTCTGCATTTGCAACCACAAAATTTAGTAATATCTCGAAAACAGGGGGATATAACATTCTGAAAGCGCCATATTTCGATTCCTGATATCAAGAAAACCCCGTGAGCAAAATTGCAAAAATGTTGCAAATTGTTGAAAATTGTTGCAAGCAGCTCTAACTGTTGCAGATTAAGCTAGAGAGCCTCAAAATATATGTCAATGCAATCAGCGACCCAAAATTAACCGGAAAAAGAGTTTTCAAAAATTTCGAAAAATGTTGCAATGTTGCGAGAAATTGCAGAAAGAACAGGGAAGCGCTAAAAACCCGTTACATAGCCAGCGACAAGTTGTCGTTTCCTCTGATTATCCATAACTAAACATGCAATGGAGGGGCTCTAATACTCCCCCACAGGGTGGCCGGGGTCAGAGGGGCACGCCCCAGGTCATTGGCACACTGCCAACCAATCAGAGTCGACGTAAACAGGCCAGGCGTAAAGCGGCCAGAACCTGTACCCTGTATAGGTAACTTAATTAGCCATTTTTTGCTGGGGTAACATTTTGTGTGTAATAAAATGTTCATTTTTTGTGAATTTGGTCATCAGGTACCCAAAATATATCAATATCACGACATTTGAATGCTTTTCAATGGCTTGTATACTTCAGGTCGTGCAATACTTCAGGTCGTGATGTTTATGATAAAAAATGCGGGGAATCTCCGCAAGACAATCGTGAATGCATCAGACAGCATCTTATGCAAGCTCATATTGATGTAAGACCATAGGCGTCGGAAGTGGTGTTGCAGGGGTGGCAGCTGCCACACAACTTTAGAACCGGTGTTGCGGTGCACACCAACTTTCCAGACGCCCATATATACTCGGTCTCCGAAACCCAAGCAAATATATGTACGAACGCAATTTGTAGATGGCAATGTAGCCTTGGATTCTGACGGGAATCCATTGATTTACGTTGTTTACCAGGTAACTTGAGTCAGTGATTTCCCAGTTTCAACAATCATTACTACTAACAAATCACATGAATCCTTGTTTTAGGTACACGAGCTTGTGCGGTACCACGAGAGAACGTCGTGCCACATCGTGACATTTTCAGTTTATGTTGGACCTTACTGATGGTATGATGGTCTGATGGTTTACCCTGATGGTTTGATCGTTTTTCCTGAAGTTCTCATCGTCTGATGTGGCTTACCCTTATGGTCTGACGGCGTGCATTATGGTCTGATGGTTACCTAATCATGATCATTGGTGGCGGAACGGGGGGGGGGGGGGTGCACTGCGGCTCGGTGCCCCCTAAAATTGGAAAATTGATAAACTAACCCTATGTCGTTGACTGGAAAGAAATGGCTCAGAATGGGTCGGGTGCCCCCTTAACTGACAACTTTCCGCCGCTCCTGCTCATAATCGTTGGAGAGGACATATTCCCAGCAAACACGCCCAAGTGGGGCCCAAGTGGGATTTTGGTGGGCAAGGTGGACTAAGCTGGGCAGTGAGCTGGGCAAGAATGAGGGCTGAAGGTGGGCCCCATTGGGATGCCCAAGATTC
>JAXIVJ010009894.1:0-49326 GCA_036785665.1 Chirona hameri
CTAAGTGAGATTGTTGGGAAAATGGCAAGGTCAATGTCAGGTCACAAAAGGTCACTACACACAAAATATCTACGAAAGTCATGCAGCACATGTTTTATGGATTGTACGCGTATAATTCGATAGTGCTAGTCATTTTACCACCTGGACTTCATTTTACGTGAAGTAGTGTCAAGTTCAGGTCAAGGTTCAAGTCACTGAGGTCAAATTTGATATTGATAAATCGTAAATGACAAAAGCACGTTTCCTATATCAGTTTTATCTTCAAAAAAAAATACGGTGGGCTGGCATTATTTTGTCTGTACCTGCATACTGGTCAATAAAAGAAAAAGAGAAAACGTAAATTTCAAAATATGACGTCATAATTTACCCATACTTATATGCCCATGTCAGTCAAAAAGATTATAATTTTGAATTTGGTATGTTAGTTGCTCATATGTAGTTATCTGACATATATCCGGTTTTTTAATAATCTTGAAAAATTTGATTTTGTGGGCAATTTAAAAAAAATGACATTTTTGGGGGCAAATACAAAAGTTTAGAAATTCGAGGATAGCTGGTTTGTAGCTCTTGCAAATTTTCTACCTTTAGCGTTTTTTCGATTGCATTTTGCTTTCAAATGCGGCATTTGTACGGCTTGGCAACTATTAGCTGATTTTGGTGTCAAAATCGTGTTTAGTGACGTCACTATATTCACTATATCTGCATAAAAAAAAATCCTGACGAAATTGCTATTATTTTTTCTCGTAACGGTGTAAAAAAAAATGATGCCCCGGAAAGGTACTGAAAGCTTGGCGTCGATATCTTGCAATAGTTGCTGAGATATTCCTAATATTCCCTAGGGGGGGGTGGGGGGGGGGGGGGCTAAAAAAAAGCCCCCCCCCCCCAGTGACTCGCGGTGTTAACCAATTTCAATTTAAAAAAAAAATACAAGCTTTACGTAAAGATTGTTGTAAACTCAGCTACTGAAATTTCAGCAACATGCGCCACATATGTCAAAAGTTATTCAATAAAAACCTCAGGGGGCTGTCAGGCACCCTCCCCCGTAGCGCGAGGGTAAAGACTGAAACACAGTCTGTGTTATCAGCTTTAAGTCTCCGTGAAGACGCCCCTCACTATAACCAGGCCTACAATAATACACTAATGGAGAAGAGAGTAAAGTTTGTTATGCTTGCAATAAAACAAGGACCACAACACTATGAACCCTTGGCGGGGAATCTAGCGAAAGAATTAAAGGTAGTCATCAATCCAAAGCGAATACAACTGTCCACAGGTGTGGGCTGACAGGGTAACAATCTGTTCACAGGTGTGGCGGACAGGGTAACATTCTGTCCACAGGTGTAGGCTGGCAGGGGTAACATTATGTCCACAGGTGTGGCTGGACAGGGTAACCATTGTGGTTCCACAAGGGTGTGGCTGACAGGTAACATTGTGTCCACAGGTGTGGCTGACAGGTTAACATTCTGGTCCACAGGTGTGGCTGACAAGGGAACAGTGCTGTCCACAGGTGTGGCTGACAGGGTACCATGCATGTCCCACAGGAGTGGGCTGACGAGTCCATAATGTACACATGTGTGGCTGACAAGGGTACATATGTCCACAGGTGTGGCTTGACAGGGCAACATTATGTCCACAGGTGTGGCTAACAGGGTAACATTATATCCACAGGTGTGGGCTGACAGGGTAACATTCCACTACTCCATAGCCTGACGCAGAGCAAACACACGGTGACTTCAGCTGCTATCGGATAAGAACTCGGTCAGGATAAGAAACACCAGTCAGAGAGCAAAGTGCAGTCGACCGGGAGACCCAACCGATTACCGGGGAGACCCAACCGATATGACCGGGAGGACCCAACCGCTGACCGGGAGACCCCAACCGATTGACCCGGGAGACCCAACCGATGACCGGGGAGGGACCCAAATCGATGACCGGGAGATCCAACCGATGACCGGGAGACCAAACCGATGAAGGGCAACGTGGGGAGACCCCAACCGATGACCGGACCCCCCGATGACCGACCAACCGATGACCGGAGACCAACCGATGACCGGGAGACCCAACCGATGACGGGAGACCTCCCAACGAGATGACCGGGAGACCCAACCGATGGACTGGGAGACAAACCGATGGACCGGGAGAACCCAACCGATGCAGACAGTGCAGAACAGTGAGTACTCTCAGGATAAGAGTGCAAACTCGATCACCGACGGTAGGTAAAGTCATCGTAATTGCCCAGATCATCAAACTTCACAAACTGCACAATCCGCTTTAAAGTCCACAAGACCACTGAGCGAGCGCAGTCCAACCAAAAAGCTGCGAATGAACTATCAATGCAGGTAGGAGGAGTTGAAGGCAACACAAAACCACACATCACCATGACAAAACCAGTATATCACAGATAACCAACTAGGCGGGATCCGGGGGGGGGGGGGGGGGCAACCAGCCCCCCCCCCCCCAACAGCCTGGAGGGGGGGGGGGGGAGGTGCAACATGTCTTATGCCCCCCCCCCAAAAAAAAAACGTTGACAATTTATTGTAAAAATTGACTTTGCAGCAATCAAAATCCAGTGTATTCCAACTGCAAAACTGGAAGAATTTTGGAAATCCCGGCTCTTACCATCAAATTTGGGCTTTAAAACAAAGCTCAATCTGGACGAGAGAATAGCAGCCAGCAAGCTGCCAGTCCGGAATTGAAGGCGACAAAGTTTTTTAACATGTAGGAAAGAACACTTTGGTATCAATTTGGAAATCCAATCTACACTCTATTTCGGCGCAAATGTTTCAAAAATGACACGTTAGCTTTTGGGGGAAATAACTTTTCGGGACGCGTGACAGCGGTGTGTACAAAATTCACAGTGTGATTCTCACGAAGGTCCCAATGCAGTAATTGCTTGCACTAGTCCCAATATAATGTTTTTGACGCGTCAATATTTTGATCCAAGCCCAATAGAATGGTACCGGGGAAAATGACCGATTTACAAACGGCTATTAATGAAGCACATGGAAAACAGTGTTGGGATGAATGGCACATGAATCTGTGCATTGTGCATTGGGGTGGCGACACGCTAGGGGGTCAAAGAGGTCAGCTGACCCCCGAAATTTATGAGGGGGGGGGGGGGGGACCCCGCATCAAAGGGACCCGTATTCTGGTGGGGGCCCGCTTTGGTCAGGCCCGATCGCGGCAGGGGCCCGGTGCTGGCAAAGGCGTGCATGGGGCCCCGGTCAGGACAAGGGCCCGGTCACAACAGGGCCCGGATCCTTGCATATTCCTTGAATACTTTCGCGTACCGGTAGGGGCCCGGTCTTGGTAGGTCCGCTTGGCGGCAGGGGCCCGGTGCTGGAAAAGGCGTGATATGGGCTCCGGTCAGGACGAGGGCCCGGACACAACAGGTGCCCCGCTCCTTGCGGACCCTTCCGGATAGGGGCCCCGTTCCTGGTAGGGTCCCATCAAGGACAGGACCAGTGATGGCAGAGGCGTGATATGGGGCCCGGTTAGGTGAGGGCCCGGTCACAACAGGGCCCGGTCATTGCAATTATTAATACGGGCCCGTTCCTGATAGGGGCCCGTTCCTGGTAGGGGGCCCGATCAAGAACTGGACCCGGTTGCTGGCATTAGGCGTGATATGGGCCCGGTCAGGTCGAGGGGCCCTGGGTCACACAGGGCCCCGGCTTTGCAAATTATTAATACGTGCCCCGTTCCTGGTAGGGGCCCCGGCTTGTCAGGCCGATCGAGGTAGGGCCGGGCCTAGCAAAGTGCGTGATTATGGGGGCCGGTCAGGACGAGAGCCCCGGTCACAACAGGGTCACGGTCCTTGCAGATTTTTGATACGGGTCCGGTTTCTGGTAGGTGGCCCGGTTTGGTCAGGCCCGTTCGAGGCAGGGGCCCGGTCTTAGCGAAGGGCGTGATATGGGGTCCCGGCCAAGACGAGGGCCCCCGTCGGCCGTCACAACCGGCCCGGGTCCTTGCAAATTCTTGATACGGTCACGTTCTGGTGACACTGGGCTCATTCCAGGTAGGGCCCCGGTTTGGTCAGGCTGCTCGATGCAGGGGCTCGGTGCATAGCAAAGACCGTGACTCTGGGGACCGGTTAAAACCAAGGCCCGGTCACAACAGGGGCCCCGAGTCCTCGTATATTCATTGATAGCGGCCTCACGTTTCTGGTAGGGTAGGGG
Organism: Chirona hameri; assembly: GCA_036785665.1. NCBI lineage: Eukaryota > Metazoa > Arthropoda > Thecostraca > Balanomorpha > Balanidae > Chirona > Chirona hameri. The sequence continues at coordinate 4,173 of JAXIVJ010009894.1, forward strand.
TCCAGTCTTGGTCAGGTCCGATCGAGGAAGGGGCCCGGTGCTGCAAAGGCGTGATTATGGGGGTCTGGTCAGGACCTGGGCACCGATCACAACACAGGGCCTACCCTCCTTGCACATTATTGATACGAGCCCGTTACTGAGGTAGGTACCCGTTCCTGGTAGGGGCCGATCAAGGCCCCGTGCTGTGGCAAGGGGCGTGATATGGGGGACCGGTCATCTGGCCAAACTAGTGGCTAGAGCAAACATGAACTAAATTTATCCCTTTACAACTGAGAAATACGTTTTTCCCCTAGGGTTACCATTGAAAGGTCACGGAAATTTTTTTTATAACTTGACCTTAGGTCACCGATATAGGAAATCCGAGATATTGTAGTCCCTAATGACTTCATTGACTGTGCCATGAGTTTCATGTCGCTCGTAACCACTGTGCCGGTGGTGCTACCTAGAAGTTGTTTGGCGGTCATGTCATTTGACCTGACTTGACCTGCCGGGGACCCAATTCTTGCCCAAACGTGGCTTAGCTATTCATTTCAAAAGTTGCTGAAAGTTTCAAGTCGATATCTCTATTGCCGTTCTCTGATTATGGCGGAAAAACTAAGGGGGTGGGGCAAAAAAATGCCTCCCCAGCGGCCTCCAGGGTTAATTCCTATTCCGTTCGCGACGAAGCCTAGCGTAGTTTAACGGCACTTTGACGTCCAATGGCTGGGATATTTATAACTGTAGAGGACATGAATCTGGGATGGTTAGAAAGGAAAAACGTCATAATCTTGGCACCCAATTTCTAAAATTTGCTCTCAATTTCCGAAGAGAGATAATTAATTCATGCCTAGGAGAATATAAAGTCCCGTGTGTAAACGCGGTTTTCGTATCTTTTCACTACAATTTGCGCATAAGCACTCTCAAACATCGGTGGCGAAGCCAAATAATATTTCTGTAACCGTCAACTTCCACCTGATGAAATAAAATGCTTCGCTATTTGGCACATGAATTACGTTCCATCGTCCCAACTAGGGACCTGATATCCGCCCCTGTAAGCTCAGTGGGAGAGCGCTGGAGCTTGATAACCTATCCCGGTAGTGGCAGCCCCGAGTTCGAAGTCACCTTCGGCGCTCGCTATTTGCTCCTGACTGGGATGGCCTGCGGCCGGTGGTCAGCGGGGTCGCACTCAAGGTCAGGTGAAGTCCAGTGAGCGGGGCGGACCGTGTCAGGTATGTCGGCACGTACAACTTTCGTCTCTAAATTCTGCCGGCCAACAGGAATTGCGCGATCGGGTGGTTGAGGTCAGGACCTGCGCAACAAGCTCTGCTTAGCGTGGTTCCTGACCTCGAAAATCCATCCATACAAAACATTCGGACTAAATTTATTATTTAAAAAAATTGGATGTATCTAGGACCGTATGATTTTGAGTATCAAAGCCCACCAAAGACAATGGGTTGCAGCAGATCTTCCGAAAAAAACTAGTTATTACGACGTTTTTGAAATTGTTTGACGCGATCTGTTCCTCCGTGCTTCTTTCATTTTGACCAAACTCAGAAAAGCTGGGCGCAGCTTCCAGACAGGTTATGCAGCAACTGGTTGACACCAGGCCCTGGATCCGTTGGAATTATGCCTTACCAAGTCATGCGCAAGACGCCTCCCACATTTGTTGCGATGCTGTATGTTGTCAAAATCAGCCATGTATCGCGCCAACTGATCACAACATACCTGTTACCCTGTTACGAAAATATCGTATCGGTTCCACCAGTCACCACTACTGCGTGTTGTCACTGACCTCATTTCGTCACTCTCGACAGTTGTACCGCACACAGTAGCACGCACCTAAAATTCGCACATCAGTAGCACGCAGTCACCTTACACGACATTGACAAGACAATTATCATGTCACAGATCCCATGCTGTAGGGGCCCGCTCAAAATCAAGTGACCGAAATCCGCGAAGTTTCTAAAAACAGGTGGGGGCCCGCACACAAGGGGGCCCGCTCTTAGAGCTCTGACCCCCCCCCCCCCCCCCGAAATGGAATCCTGCGTGCGCACTGATTGTGGCAATACAGTTTCAACCACCTAGTGTTCAATAATTATCTTAGAAATTGATGCAATATTGCTTTATAAGTGCATCAATTTTGTTATCCCTTGGCTCACCTGAATCAATTTGTGTACTCAAATTAAATCACTGCATCAAAAATATTGATGCAGTAACAGCATGGTGATAATTTTGTTAAAGGGAAATAATGACCTTTTCATTTTGTTAGCAACAATTTCTTGGCTACCGTTATGGTTTTAAAATTATTTTATTTAAATTTAAGAATTTAAATAAAATTATTCCCAAATTCAAAGTTGTAAGTTTGGAAAAAAAAATACAAAACAAGTACCTTGTGTACTTCATGAAGGTCATTGACAAATTCGTCCTTCCCTACCATTGTTTACATCGAGTGCGGCATTTTTGGAGGCTCTGTGACGTTTCCGATCAAACTGAGCGCTGCTCGGACACACGCTAGTAGCGATAGTAGCGCTTTCATTCTCCATGGCAACCAGGCGGTAGCCAATCAAAAGCCAGAAAGGGAATACGTTCTGGCTTTTCATTGGCTCACGCCTGGTTGCCATGGAGAACGAAAGCGCTACTCGCTACAACTCGCCACAATGGTTAAGTGCGCCGAGAAGCATGACAATGACTTTGTAAACAAATCGCCGACGCTAAATAGGTCGCCGTCGATGTGCATCGATGAGCTTCCGATTTAATTGCCAGTTTTGTGTTATTGTTTGTTATTTTTTTTGGGTAAAATTATTATTTTTTATGATAATATAAAGCATAGTGTTATATACAGCCACAAACCATATTATACAATACTCCTAATGTTGAAAACAAATGAATCGATTTTCAAAAATTGAGGGTCGCAACCACTACTATGCCGCCGTTGATGTGCATCGATGAGTTTCCGATTTTATTGCCACTTTTTCCAATCGCTGTTAGTTTTAGAAGATCGCCGGGCATATAATCACAACGAGTAGAACGCACAATATATTTTCCACTCCATTGAGTAAAAAAACAATACGGGAAAAGCCCGCAGTTTGATGAGGACCAAAAGTACTTGCAAGTACCGGTCGTTAAAAGTGTGGAACGCTTATCAGCTTTAACTTGAAATATCTTTCGGTAGGAAAGTTTTCATGCAAAATGTGATGAATTTACAATATATTTTGGTCTCGTCTGGCGATTTCAAGTGCTAACTCCATTTTTGTGGAAAAAGGTCATTATTTCCCTTTAAAGGGAAATAATGACCTTTTTCCACTAAAATGGAGTTAGCACTTGAAATCGCCAGACGAGATCAAAATATATTGTAAATTCATCACATTTTGCATGAAAACTTTCCTACCGAAAGATATTTCAAGTTAAAGTTGATAAGCGTTCCACACTTTTAACGACCGGTACTTGCACTATTTCTGACCTTTTGTCAAGTACTTTTGGTCCTCATCAAACTGCGGGCTTTTCCCGTATTATTTTTTTACGCAATGGAGTGGAAAATATATTGTGCGTTCTGCTTGTTGTGATTATATGCCCGGCGATCTTCTAAAACTAACAGCGATTGGAAAAAGTGGCAATAAAATCGGAAGCTCATCGATGCACATCAACGCGGCATAGTTAGTGGTTGCGACCCTCAATTTTTGCAATTCGATTCATTTGTTTTCAACATTAGGAGTTGTGTATAGTTTGTCTGTGGCTGTATATAACACTATGCTTTATTTTATCATGAAAAATAATATTTTTTCCCCAAAAAACTAACGAACAATAACACAAAACTGGCAATTAAATCAGAAGCTCATCGATGCACATCGACGGCGACCTATTTAGCGTCGGCGATTTGTTTACAAAGTCATTGTCATGCTTCTCGGCGCACTTAACAATCTCGGCGCACTTGGCGAGTTGTTCCTGATTAGTATACCCAAGTCCCGTAGCAGGCTTTGTTAATGACGTCATTGGTGCCATTCTTGTGTAGCATTGCAAAATATATCTGATTTCGAGTTGAAAGCTAATTAAAGACTTATTCAAATGGTTGTTTTTAAGTTTCAATTTTCTTGTTAATCATTATTAAAGGTATTTTATCACTGTATTTCATAGTAGTTGACACTTCAGAAACTTGTGACGTAATAATATTGTATCCAATATGCATTTCCCTCACCTTTTGCCATTGTGGCGCAGTGCCGAGTGCTTTGCGAATACTAGCTTGCCTGGGGTTCAATTAATTCCGCTCTTATTTTATTCGAGTTGGTATAGTTTGCATGTTGTTGTTATTCATGACTTATACTGATAGTCAGTCATGCATCACGGATGCTTCACGGATTGCTTCACGGATCAGAGCGCTGCTCGAACGCACGCTAGTAGCGCTTTCGTTCTCCATGGCAACCAGGCGTGAGCCAATGAAAAGCCAGAACGTATTCCCTTTCTGGCTTTTGATTGGCTGACGCCTGGTTGCCATGGAGAACGAAAGCGCTACTAGCGGGTGTCCGAGCAGCGCTCAGTTTGATCGGAAATGTCACAGAGGCTCCACAAATGCCGCACTCGATGTTAACAATGGTAGGGAAGGACGAATTTGTCAATGACCTTCATGATGTACACAAGGTACTTGTTTTGTATTTCTTCCAAACTTACAACTTTGAATTTGGGAATAATTTTATTTAATTCTTAAATTTAAATAAAATAATTTTAAAAATATAACGGAAGCCTAATAAATTGTTGCTAACAAAATCAAAAGGTCATTATTTTATTAGGGGGGGGGGGATATACGTATGACCGGAACGACCGTAGTCATGGTTTTCAGAAACTTCCTTGCAGCTATTCGGTCGAAGTGACTAAAAGCATGCGCACAAAAAAAAAAACGTTCATGTAAAACTATCTGCCGGTGTTTCCTTTCAGCAAGCACAAAGCGTGCGTAAACAACACAGGGCACATTAACGCCATAATATGCCCCTTTCTGCTACTGAAATTGCACTTAAATTCCTGTCAACTTCCCTCAAGAAAAGTACAAATATTGTCCTGATCCTTTCAATTATTCCATTGCACTGACACGAACATCCTAACATCGAGCATGTATCAGAACACACGTATGTAATATGCGCCGCGAAGTGGCGCGTTTTTTGTCTCCAAATTTCTCACGATTTCGCATAAAATAGGTCAGTTTTAAGTAATTTGATGGGGGCACCAAGGCATTGGTGCCCCGCCTCCCCCTCCTGGATGCAAGGGGGAACGGTGCCCGGTGCCCCCCCCCCCCCCCCAGTTTCACTGCCTATGGATGCGAATCCCGACTCCCTCAGGGCGACCTCAGGCGGCCGGAGTGCCCCCTCCGGCGGTCAGAGACCCCCTCAGGCTGTCAGAGTGCCCCCTCAGGCGGCTAGAGTGCCCCCTCAGGTGGCTAGAGTGCCCCCTCAGGCGGCTAGAGTGCCCCCTCAGGCGGCCAGAGAGCCCCCTCAGGCGGCCAGAGGGCCCCCTCAGGCGGCCAGAGGACCCCCTCAGGCGGACAGAGTACCCCTCAGGCGGCCAAAGGGCCCCCTCAGGCGGCCAGAGTGCCCCCTCAGGCGGTCAGAGTGCCCCCTCAGGCGGCCAGAGGACCCCTCAGGCGGCCAGAGGACCCCTCAGGCGGCCAGAGGACCCCCTTAGGCGGCCAGAGGACCTCCTCAGGCGGCCAGAGTGCATCTCATTCGAGGCTCAAGAGGGGGGGGGGGGGCATGGCCCCCTGCTCCCCCCTCTGGATCCGCCACTGGCGCGTGCCGCGTGAGGTGTGTGCAAAGTATTCTGTTCCAAAACACTTTGCACACCCCTCACGCGCCACGCGCAGTGGTAGTCGCCCACGTGAGTCGGCACTGGTCTCAAACAGGGTAGGGTGGATGGGGTTACTCAGCAAAGAAGTCCGCTTGTCAATCAGACGTGCGGTTGCAGAGATATGAGCTTCTCCAAAAGCTGGCGGGCATGGAATGCAGATTTACAATATACACTTCGGAAATAGGCGGGGCCGTTCGACCCGGTTTAACTGTTTTGCTGTCTGCACGCTTTCGTTTGTCAGATAATTCCTCCTTGGATATTTTTTTCGAAGCAATAATTTTGCCAGCATTCTTCGCCTAAAACCCCATTGCATCCAACGAAACCATTTAAAATGTCAAGGATCAGCTCATTTGTTTTATTTTAGGCCTTATTTTTAGCGAATTTTACATGGGGGGGGGGGGGGCAATGGGCGGTCGGACGCTTTTGCCTCGGTATAGATGACGCTAGTGTCGCCCGGCGGGAACGGGCAGCGAGCGGCCGGCCGTACGGCAGTCGGCTGTCTAGTTATATTATAGGTCAATGCTTTAGTCAGAAAAGTCACATTTCGAAATTTATTCAGCGAAGCTGACTAGGAATGGGATCCGACTGTGGCGAGTACGTGTGAGCAGAACACCGTCCTCTATCACCCTGTAGAACACCCGCTGTTGCGTGAAAGGGAAAAGCGTCGGAGGTAAAGTAATTCTACTATATTGGAATTATTTTCGCTATCAGATTTGGTAGCACAACAATGAGTGACACACTCGACGCGCCCACAGCGGTGATTGTCGGAAGTTGTCAAGTGAATGGAATTTGTGTAATTTATGTAGGGAGGTGTGTACAGACAGCCTATGGTGGCTTTGAATTTGAAGGAAAATTGATATTATAATTGCACCGACGCCTGTTTCTTTCATGCAGTGAATTTTGATAGGTGTAGTGTTTCTTTTCGTACCGACAACCCTTCATAAAGATATCAATATTGATATAGCAGTTTTCCAGGAACCTCTCACGAACCTGATTCTGGGCACGGTAAGGTCAAGCAATAATTTGAGAAATAATTATTTGTTATGTTTGGTATTTTGTATGATTCATCAAATTTAAAGAAGGCAGGGTTTTTATTATACTGGCCATAAGTACACAGCGTTTTAGATGTTACAAAACTGAACTATTTGGTCACTATGCATCTTGCAAGACACTATTAGACTATTATCTACCTTCTATGTTGTTTAGAATGTATCTTATTTAACAATGTTGGAACGAAAATCTTCCTGAGAAATCTTTGCGAGATGCTCCATGATCGTCGCCATATGCAGACAACATACCTATGCAGATACATATCAACGCAGGAAGATTCACAGGCAAAATAAGGATCGATAGGAAATAAGGCAAAATAAGGACGTCATTGGAACAATGACTATATATTTTATGAGTAAAAATGCAGCAGAATAATAACCTAACCTAACCTGCCATTAAGTCTGGTCGAGTGGTCTACTAGTCGGTTCCAATTAAGTCCGGTCAATTGGTCTACTAGTCTGTTCCAATAAGTCTGGTTGAGCAGACTACTAACCGTTCCAATTAAGTTCGTTTGAGCAGTCTACTAGTTTGTTCCAATTAAGTCTGGTCGAGCGGGCTACTAGTCTGTTCCACCTAATCCTACAGCGTAAATAAGTTATGTGATGTCATAGCCGGGCCACCGTGAACACCATCTATACTTGTATCAAGGTCGGTCGTCGTCAGCTGTAGTGTAAACAAAGTTTGCCGGCAGGCGAGGCAATGGAAGCAGTGAGATATTAATTATTGAAGTTAGAATTAGTTATAGTGCAAAATGTCACATCCATAATTACTAAATGTGATATTTTCTATCGATTGGTAGGTGTATTTAATATTATATGGATTAACCAATAACTAATGGTGTACCAAAGGACAATACCCCCAAGGTGCCAGTGCCAGTGCCAGTGCATTCCAATGTGATGGTACACAGGGTTCCTTTAAGGGTACTTTAAGGGTAATAGTTCAGTAATTGGTAGGTAACAGTGGGGCTGGCATCACCGTTGTGGCCAGCGTCACAAGAAAATCAAGGTTTAAGGTTACTATCACTGTTGTTGGTCTGGAGTTATGGAAGCCTGTATGTCATAACCAGATTTGTATTTATGGCAGTTTACAATATTTTCTGGAGGGGGGGGGCAGCCCCCCCAGTAGGTTTTAGGCGCTTAACTTACCAAAATTCTGGACCTAGGAAGCTGGTTTTGAGCAAATGGATTTCATTGGCACTTTTCAATTTGCATTTCTGTTGCTATTCATTTGTAGTTATTTTCCATGTTCAAGCTGTGCATAAGTGACAAATGAATAGATTCCCTTGTTGTATACTGTATAGACCCTGATCATCAATGCTAACCTATTGTGCAACTCCTGTTGACCAGGAATATTTTATGGGAAAAACTTGAGGTGCAAAATATCTGGAAAATTGACTTCTGTTTTGCCAGCCATATTATAATTCCATGCAACTTGAGTGGGTTCAATACTGCAGGTCTTTCTTTATGGCCAGGGATGACCAGTAAGAGCTAAATATCCTTTTCCTACTTCCACATTTCCCCTGGATGCATTTTTAACCAATCACTTAGATGCATTTCTAACCAATCACTTAAATGTCAAATGTCAGCAAAGCCATATGGGAGGACAGATTGGTAGAGTTAAGATTGTGATTTACATTATCAGCCTTCTTACTTGCAAAACCAGTCACAGCACTGCATATTATAATGCTGCTGATTAACTTGTCCAGCAAGTGATGACCTCATCTTGTTGCAGGCCTAACCATGCAGACCATCAAGTGTGTTGTGGTTGGGGATGGAGCAGTTGGCAAGACCTGCCTGCTCATCTCGTACACTACCAACCGCTTCCCTTCAGAATATGTGCCCACTGTGAGTTGCTGTCAACTGTACACCAGGCTCTTTCAATCATATTTTTATAATGATTGTTAGGGCAATCATTGATAGGTGCCATATGTTGATTCATTGGTTATTCAGATAGCCATATTAGTAGCAGCAGTATTTTTTCAGACAAATTTCATATTGTCTAGAGTGTGTCCCTATGTGATCTGTTTAGTTAACAGGATTATAAGTCTGTGTTTTATCATCCACTATTTTGCTACACACCCCAACTACCAATGTCAGCAGTTTGTAAAGAACATTGCCTGTGTTTGTAACAGAGCTGAAAAGTGTCACACCTGCGTGCTGGATTCGAGCCCACGCCTGTCCGCTGCTGCCGCCAGGTGTTTGACAACTATGCCGTGACGGTGATGATCGGCGGCGAGCCGTACACGCTCGGTCTGTTCGACACGGCCGGCCAGGAGGACTACGACCGGCTGCGGCCGCTCTCCTACCCGCAGACGGATGTGTTCCTCGTCTGCTTCTCCGTCGTGTCGCCCTCCTCCTTCGAGAACGTCAAGGAGAAGGTGGGCAGGCGTTTCGTGCTTTGGTGATGGTCAGTTGGTGTGCGGTGGTTGAAGTGGCGTTTGTCATTCAGTGGTAACAAGTTGTGAAATATTTATTGATATAAATGCCATTAAACACTCCTAGAAGCACACACATTCATCCCTGGTCTTTGGACCCCGGATTTTCAAAGTAGAAAAACAAGCGCACATTCCTTCATGAAGAGTCAAAACATTCCTATTTGGTGGACGACGAATAACATTACGGGACACAGTATCATAAAAAGAGACTATGCAGTGAGACAAAAACAGTCATGTGGTGCTGGCCACACTCGAGATCGAAGTTTGAGTCTCGTTTGAGTCTCGTTTAGCTTTCACTGCACCATTTAAGGGTCAGATCTGGCTGGCATTCTCTTTGCAATTAACGTCGCGGAGCTATCCACACGAGCCAACACTGGCGGGTGGGGACTGTGCGGCGCGGACGTATGGCTCGAGCAACAACACTGAACGACGCGTTTCCACAGAATCTGATAGACTGGGCCACTATTCAGTCTATGTGCTACATCGGTGGTTGATACAATTGTGGGCTGGTCTCCGAGTGCGAATCGCGATTCTTAATGTCATCTTACATCACTGCATTTCCACTTGTCAAAATGTAATAATTGCATCCCTTTTCTTTACATCTCACCTGTTGTTTGCCTTTGTCCTGTCTCTTATGCATGTCTTGTCATACTCCTGATCGCCTGCCTGTTTTCGTCTGGACTGTCCGCCACCTTTGCATAGTTGCACCTCTCGAGCAGCTGCTTGAACCCAGCGCGGTAGAGCTTGCGGCCGCACCTGTCGCGCGGTGTGCGGAACGTGTCGCCTATCAGCGCGCCGTTCTCCTTCCTGAGCGCACGGAGCAGTCCGAGCTCCACGTCCAGGATTCGTGCCGGCGTCAGCATCACCGCCCAGCTGACCACCTCCGAGAACGGCGACGACGTCAGCGAGCCGCTGTACTCGATGCGGTCGTTGAGGTTGCCCGGCAGGAAGGACGCTAGGTTGGGCGGTGACGTCACCTCCAAGGTGGTGCCCAACTCGCGGATTTGGGAGAGCGACTCGGCGAGGGCAGTGAAGCCGCGGCCGCCGGTTCGGTCCGGCTCGAGCGCGTAGAATACCCCGAGCACGGCCAGGCCGTCCACCTTGCCGATCGCCTCCTGCACGCTGTCGTAGTTGGCGTTGTGGCACTGGATGTGCAGCTCGAGCGGGTAGCGTCCGCCGTTGACGGTATGTTCGGAGCCGAACGAGTCGTTGGTGCCCCAGTGGAAGTCGACGGCGAACGGCACGAAGGTGCCGGGCAGTCGGCCGCCGCTGACGGTCGGCGGCGCCTGACCCTGCCAGGTCATGAAGGCCATCACGTCTTTGCCGGTGTTGGTGATGTTGAAGCTGCTCGGGTAGGCCTTGAAGTTATTCAGGACGAGCCTGCTGCTGAGCTGGCGTTCGAGGATGCAGGTGTTGATGTTGATAGGCGACTGGCGCGCGTCGGCGCACGGCTCGGCGTGCTCGTCGTGCTCGTCATGGTGGTCGTGGTGGCCACGGTGGTGATGGTGCTTACCATCGTGGAAGTGGGCATAAGGCCCGGGAAATTTCGCGAAAATTTTCGGAGTTTGATGATCTGGGTGCTCGTGATCAGCGAAGGGCACAGCGTGTCCTGCCGACAGTGCATTGGCCGGCATATCATCCCTGTCGTGGTAATGACCTCGATGGTAACGATAATGACTCGCATAACCTGCCTGACTCCCGTCGTGACCGTGACCGGCTGACCGACTGGTTACCTGACCGTGACCAAGCCCGAGCTCCGGATCACCGCCGCTCCCATCGCCGTGAGAAGAGTGGCTCTCCTCGCCGTGAGATGGGTGGCTCCCCTCGCCGTGAGAAGGGTGGCTCCCCTCGCCGTCAGAAGAGTGGCTCCCCTCGCCGTGAGAAGAGGGGCTCTCATCGCCGTGAGAAGAGTGGCTCCCCTCGCCGTCAGAAGAGTGGCTCCCCTCGCCGTCAGAAGAGTGGCTCCCCTCGCCGTCAGAAGAGTGGCTCCCCGCGCCGTGAGAAGGGTGGCTCCCCTCGCCGTGAGAAGAGTGGCTCCCCTCGCCGTCAGAAGAGTGGCTCCCCTCGCCGTGAGAAGAGTGGCTCCCCTCGCCGTCAGAAGAGTGGCCCCCCTCGCCGTGAGAAGGGTGGCTCCCCTCGCCGTCAGAAGAGTGGCTCCCCTCGCCGTGAGAGTGGCTTTCCTCGCCGTGATAGGAGTGGCTCCCCACGCCGTAAGAGTGGCTGCCCACGCCGTAAGAGTGGCTGCCCCCGCCGTAAGAGTGGCTGTCCACGCCGTAAGCGTTGCTCACCTCACCGTCGTGAGAGTTGTGAACGTGGCGAATACCGTGGTAGTGGAGGTCCAAATGATAGCTGGCCGGGTCCGACAGGGCTACGTAGCCGTAATAGTGATCGCCAAGCTGACGTATAGGCGACTCATTTGCCTGGTCGTCGTGCTCACCCTCGGGGTGATCACTTGTGAGGATGCGGTTGAAGCCGGAGCCGGTGACGACAGCGGCCAGCAGCGACAGCAGACAGCAGCAGCAGCAGCTCCGCGCCGTCTTCATGGCGGCTGGCCGGGTGACGCTGGCGGTGGCGGCGAGAGACTCCTCACGGACGATGCCGGCGCACTGCACTCTCTGGCGACGGCGGGCGGATGGGCGGCGTCCGCTCACGGCGACCGGGGCACGGTCAGTGTCGGCTCCGGCCCGGGCGCCGGCTATATAGCTGGCCCTGACGTCGGACAGACGCGCCGCGCCTCGTCACCGGCCGAGGGGCGCCCAGGGGTGCCGGAGCGCTCCGGAACCGGAACGGAACTGGTGAGCGCTGCGCGCGGTGACCGGGCGACTGACACGGAGCGACTCAGTTTTTGTCACATGTGACTGACCTGTTCGTGTCCAGGTCCAGTCCACACATGTGACTGACCTGTTCGTGTCCAGGTAGCGAGCGACTGTCTGAACCCTGGCTGCGGTGAATTAGTGTGTTGGTGACCAGGCGTGTGGACGAAGCCCGTCTCCGCTTCGATGTCGACTTCACGATGTCACACGTTCTCTAGGTTGACTTCGTCCTTGGCTTTGTTGGGAGAGCTTTGCCCGTGACTTTTTAATGTCACGTGGTAATGCATTCCGTAGTGGTATTCGGGGCTACGTGAGTCTCGTCTTTTTGGAAGAATGGTTGCGACTTTTAAAGAACAGCCATCTTCTTCAACTTTTGATCCCTGGTTCTGAATCTCAAAGAGCTCGGCTTCATGCCATTTATTTACACTGGGTGTCGTCGGCTCCAGTCTTGACTTCGAGTACAAGAGTTTCGTCTGTCTGCATTTGAGAACTTTAACAATTGTAGGTTTGCGGTATAAGTTTTTCAGTCCGCTCCCATGGATGATCCACGTGATATATTCCTAAAGCTGATTCATGTTTAATTGCATAATCAAAAGTACTATACAAATCAAGGTATTGCCCATTTAGTTCAGGTGTAAAGTGAAGAGAATGACGTGGAATAGTTGTCATTCCTAGAACGTCATATGGTGCGCTTTTATAGCCTTGGCAGTTAGGGTTCCCTTTAAGCCCAAATCATCATCCGATCTAAGGTGCGAACATCTTTAAACTGACATGCTTTCGCCTATCATGCTCAGGCGCTTGACATATTAAGCCTTATTCCTTTGTCTGATAACTCATTTATTCAATGTCCGTTAAGTTAGCGTCGTATTCGTATTAGTTTTCAGCGTCGAGTTCCGATTTGCCCCATTCTAAGCATATGTGTAGATCTCGTCGAGTTATGCACGAATATGCTATCATTTGTTTTAGGGCGCACGGTTTGACCTCCAGAGGTCATCGAAATGTCACAAGAGAACCACACGGTGTACTCTCTATTTTTCTTCTTCTCGTTTACCGTCCGATTTGCTCGCAAGAGGCCTCAAATGAATCTTCGTCACGCCAGCTTGCGTCACGGTCAATACATTTTCATCCAGAGGTCAAAGCTCAAAGTCACGAAGACGAATAGGACCTTTTTAAGCCGGCGTACAGTCTATTTTTTCATTTTACCGTCCGATTTGCTTGCAAGAGGCCTCAAATGATTGTCGTCACACCAGCTTGCGTCATGGTCAATATATTTGCATTCAGAGGTCAAAGGTCAAGGTCAAGGAGACGAATACGGAATTTTTAAGCCGCAAATCGGAAGGTAAATAAAAAAAACTAGCCTTCACCGGCTTACATGTTTCATATTCGTCTCCGTGACCTTGCGAGCAAATCGGACGGTAAACGAAAACACTAGAGAGTACACCGTGTGGTTCTCTTTTGTGACATTTCGATGACCTCTGGAGGTCAAACTATGCGCCCTAGGGCAAAAATGATAGCATGTTTGCGCATAACTCGACGAGATCTACCTATATGCTTAGTTTGGGGAAAATCGGGACTCGACGTTGAAAACGAATACGAATACGACTCTTAACTTGACCGACATATTTATTCAGCATTTAGTAAACGCTTGTTGCTATGAAATGAACGTGCATGATATTTTATTTAGCTGTTTTGTATTTACGAAATTGGTATTACCTGTTTCGGCTTTGGCCTCAAACTTCACATTTTAAGCCGCTGACTGTGACTCTGACTTTGCTGCAGCGGCATTGATGTCCTTTAGATGGCGGTTCGTTTCGGTCACTGTTGACTCAGGGCGGGCGGCGGTAGCTGCCTAGCGTGTCAGTTGTCAGTTGATGTCCTTTAGATGGCGGTTCGTTTCGGTCACTGTTGACTCAGGGCGGGCGGCGGTAGCTGCCTAGCGTGTCAGTTGTCAGTTGATGTCCTTTAGATGGCGGTTCGTCTCGGTCGGTCACTGTTGACGCAGGGCGGGCGGCGGTAGCTGCCTAGCGTGTCAGTTGTCAGTTGATGTCCTTTAGATGGCGGTTCGTCTCGGTCACTCACTGTTGACTCAGGGCGGGCGGCGGTAGCTGCCTAGCGTGTCAGTTGTCAGTTGATGTCCTTTAGATGGCGGTTCGTTTCGGTCACTGTTGACTCAGGGCGGGCGGCGGTAGCTGCCTAGCGTGTCAGTTGTCAGTTGATGTCCTTTAGATGGCGGTTCGTCTCGGTCGGTCACTGTTGACGCAGGGCGGGCGGCGGTAGCTGCCTAGCGTGTCAGTTGTCAGTTGATGTCCTTTAGATGGCGGTTCGTCTCGGTCAGTCACTGTTGACTCAGGGCGGGCGGCGGTAGCTGCCTAGCGTGTCAGTTGTCAGTTGATGTCCTTTAGATGGCGGTTCGTCTCGGTCACTGTTGACTCAGGGCGGGCGGCGGTAGCTGTCTAGCGTGTCAGTTGTCAGTTGATGTCCTTTAGATGGCGGTTCGTCTCGGTCAGTCACTGTTGACTCAGGGCGGGCGGCGGTAGCTGCCTAGCGTGTCAGTTGTCAGTTGATGTCCTTTAGATGGCGGTTCGTCTCGGTCAGTCACTGTTGACTCAGGGCGGGCGGCGGTAGCTGCCTAGCGTGTCAGTTGTCAGTTGATGTCCTTTAGATGGCGGTTCGTTTCGGTCAGTCACTGTTGACTCAGGGCGGGCGGCGGTAGCTGCCTAGCGTGTCAGTTGTCAGTTGATGTCCTTTAGATGGCGGTTCGTCTCGGTCAGTCACTGTTGACTCAGGGCGGGCGGCGGTAGCTGCCTAGCGTGTCAGTTGTCCGGCTCGCGTACACAGCGGCGCCGCACGCGCTGTGTCGTCTCCGACGCAGGGGACGACACACGGGACGACACACGGGACGACACACGGGACGACACAGGGACGACACAGGGACGACGCAGGGACGACACAGGGACGACGCAGGGACGACACAGGGACGACACAGGGACGACGCAGGGACGACACAGGGACGACGCAGGGGCTGAGGGAGGGGCGACACAGGGACGACGCAGGGGACGACACAGGGACGACGCAGGGACGACGCAGGGGCTGAGGGAGGGGCGACACAGGGACGACGCAGGGGACGACACACGGGACGACACACGGGACGACACAGGGACGACGCAGGGACGACACAGGGACGACGCAGGGACGACACAGGGACGACGCAGGGACGACACAGGGACGACACAGGGACGACGCAGGGGCTGAGGGAGGGGCGACACAGGGACGACGCAGGGGACGACACACGGGACGACACACGGGACGACACAGGGACGACGCAGGGACGACACAGGGACGACGCAGGGACGACACAGGGACGACGCAGGGACGACACAGGGACGACGCAGGGACGACGCAGGGACGACGCAGGGACTGAGGGAGGGGACGACACAGGGACGACGCAGGGGCTGAGGGAGGGGCGACACAGGGACGACGCAGGGGACGACACAGGGACGACGCAGGGACGACGCAGGGACGGCGCAGGGGCTGAGGGGGGGGGGGGGGGGACGACGCAGGGACTGAGTGAGGGGACGGCACGGGACGACGCATGGGGCTGAGGGAGGGGACGGCACAGGGGCTGAGGGAGGGGACGACACAGGGGATGGCGCAGGGGCTGAGGGAGGGAACGACGCAGGGGCTGAGGGAGGGGACGACGCAGGGGCTGAGGGAGGGGACGACGCAGGGGCTGAGGGAGGGGATGACACAGGCTCTGAGGGAGGGGACGACGCAGGGGCTGAAGGAGGGGACGACGTAGGGGCTTAGGGAGGGGACGACACAGGGGCTGAGGGAGGGGACGACACAGGGGCTGAGGGAGGGGATGACACAGGCTCTGAGGGAGGGGACGACGCAGGGGCTGAAGGAGGGGACGACGTAGGGGCTGAGGGAGGGGACGACACAGGGGCTGAGGGAGGGGACGACGCAGGGGCTGAGGGAGGGGACGACACAGGGGATGGCGCAGGGGCTGAGGGAGGGAACGACGCAGGGGCTGAGGGAGGGGACGACGCAGGGGCTGAGGGAGGGGACGACGCAGGGGCTGAGGGAGGGGATGACACAGGCTCTGAGGGAGGGGACGACGCAGGGGCTGAAGGAGGGGACGACGTAGGGGCTTAGGGAGGGGACGACACAGGGGCTGAGGGAGGGGACGACACAGGGGCTGAGGGAGGGGACGACGCAGGGGCTGAGGGAGGGGATGACACAGGCTCTGAGGGAGGGGACGACGCAGGGGCTGAAGGAGGGGACGACGTAGGGGCTGAGGGAGGGGACGACACAGGGGCCGAGGGAGGGGACGACGCAGGGGCTGAGGGAGGGGACGACACAGGGGATGGCGCAGGGGCTGAGGGAGGGAACGACGCAGGGGCTGAGGGAGGGGACGACGCAGGGGCTGAAGGAGGGGACGACGTAGGGGCTGAGGGAGGGGACGACACAGGGGCTGAGGGAGGGGACGACGCAGGGGCTGAGGGAGGGGACGACACAGGGGCTGAGGGAGGGGACGACACAGGGGACGACGCAGGGGCTGAGTGAGGGGACGACACAGGGGCTGAGGGAGGGGACGACGCAGGGGCTGAGGGAGGGGATGACACAGGCTCTGAGGGAGGGGACGACGCAGGGGCTGAAGGAGGGGACGACGTAGGGGCTGAGGGAGGGGACGACACAGGGGCTGAGGGAGGGGACGACGCAGGGGCTGAGGGAGGGGACGACACAGGGGATGGCGCAGGGGCTGAGGGAGGGAACGACGCAGGGGCTGAGGGAGGGGACGACGCAGGGGCTGAGGGAGGGGACGACGCAGGGGCTGAGGGAGGGGACGACACAGGGGACGACGCAGGGGCTGAGGGAGGGGACGACACAGGGGACGACGCAGGGGCTGAGGGATGGAACGACGCAGGGGACGACGCAGGGGACGACACAGGGGCTGAGGGAGGGAGGGGACGACACAGGGGATGACGCAGGGGACGACGCAGGGGCTGAGGGAGGGGACGACACAGGGTCTGAGGGAGGGGACGACACAGGGGCTGAGGGAGGGGACGACACAGGGGCTGAGGGAGGGGACGACACAGGGTCTGAGGGAGGGGACGACACAGGGGACGACGCAGGGGCTGAGGGAGGGGACGACACAGGGGCTGAGGGAGGGGACGACACAGGGGGCGAAACAGGGGACGACGCAGGAGACGACGCAGGGGCTGAGGGAGGGGACGACACAGGGGCGGAGGGAGGGGACGACACAGGGGACGACGCAGGGGCTGAGGGAGGGGACGACACAGGGGGCGAAACAGGGGACGACGCAGGGGACGACGCAGGGGCTGAGGGAGGGGACGACGCAGGGGCTGAGGGAGGGGACGACACAGGGGCTGAGGGAGGGGACGACGCAGGGGCTGAGGGAGGGGACGACGTAGGGGACGACGCAGGGGCTGAGGGAGGGGACGACGCAGGGGCTGATGGAGGTGACGACGCAGGGGCTGAGGGAGGGAACGACGCAGGGGACGACGCAGGGGCTGATGGAGGGGACGACGCAGGGGCTGAGGGAGGGGACGACGCAGGGGCTGAGGGAGGGGACGACTCAGGGGCTGAGGGAGGGGACGACGTAGGGGACGACGCAGGGGCTGAGGGAGGGGACGACGCAGGGGCTGAGGGAGGGGACGACTCAGGGGACGACGCAGGGGCTGAGGGAGGGGACGACGCAGGGGCTGAGGGAGGGGACGACACAGGGGCTGAGGGAGGGGACGACGCAGGGGCTGAGGGAGGGGACGACGCAGGGGCTGAGGGAGGGGACGACGCAGGGGCTGAGGGAGGGGACGACGCAGGGGCTGACGTAGGGGACGACGTAGGGGACGACGCAGGGGCTGATGGAGGGGACGACGCAGGGGCTGATGGAGGGGACGACGCAGGGGCTGAGGGAGGGGACGACGCAGGGGCTGAGGGAGGGGACGACGCAGGGGCTGATGGAGGGGACGACGCAGGGGCTGAGGGAGGGAACGACGCAGGGGACGACGCAGGGGACGACACGGGACGACGCAGGGGCTGATGGAGGGGACGACGCAGGGGCTGAGGGAGGGGACGACGCAGGGGCTGAGGGAGGGGACGACGCAGGGGCTGAGGGAGGGGACGACGCAGGGACTGAGGGAGGGGGACGACACAGGGGCTGAGGGAGGGGACGACGCAGGGGCTGAGGGAGGGGACGACGTAGGAGACGACGCAGGGGCTGAGGGAGGGGACGACGTAGGGGACGACGCAGGGGCTGAGGGAGGGGGACGACACAGGGGCTGAGGGAGGGGACGACGCAGGGGACGACGCAGGGGCTGAGGGAGGGGGACGACACAGGGGCTGAGGGAGGGAACGACGCAGGGGACGACGCAGGGGACGACACGGGACGACGCAGGGGCTGATGGAGGGGACGACGCAGGGGCTGATGGAGGGGACGACGCAGGGGCTGATGGAGGGGACGACGCAGGGGCTGAGGGAGGGGACGACGCAGGGGACGAGGCAGGGGACGACACGGGACGACGCAGGGGCTGATGGAGGGGACGACGCAGGGGCTGAGGGAGGGGACGACGCAGGGGCTGAGGGAGGGGACGACGCAGGGGCTGAGGGAGGGGACGACACAGGGGCTGAGGGAGGGGACGACGCAGGGGCTGAGGGAGGGGACGACTTAGGGGACGACGCAGGGGCTGAGGGAGGGGACGACGCAGGGACTGAGGGAGGGGGACGACACAGGGGCTGAGGGAGGGGACGACGCAGGGGCTGAGGGAGGGGACGACGTAGGAGACGACGCAGGGGCTGAGGGAGGGGACGACGTAGGGGACGACGCAGGGGCTGAGGGAGGGGGACGACGCAGGGGCTGAGGGAGGGGACGACGCAGGGGCTGAGGAGGGGACGACGCAGGGGCTGAGGGAGGGGACGACGTTGGGGACGACGCAGGGGCTGAGGAGGGGACGACGCAGGGGCTGAGGAGGGGACGACGCAGGGGCTGAGGGAGGGGACGACGCAGGGGACGACGCAGGGGTTGAGGGAGGGGACGACGCAGGGGCTGAAGGAGGGGACGACACTGGGGACGACGCAGGGGCTGAGGGAGGGGATGACACAGGGGACGACACCGGGGATGACACAGGGGACGACACAGGGGGCGACACAGGGGCTGAGGGAGGGGACGACACAGGGGCTGAGGGAGGGGACGACACAGGGGGCGAAACAGGGGCTGAGGGAGGGTACGACACGGGGGGCGACGCAGGGGCTGAGGGAGGGGACGACACAGGGACTGAGGGAGGGGACGATACAGGGGCTGAGGGAGGGGACGACACGGGCTGAGCGAGGGGGCGAAACAGGGGCTGAGGGAGGGGGTGAAACAGGAGACGACAGGAGTGCTGTAAAGAGGCGGGACGCGTCACATGTCCACGCGCAAACCGGAACTATATCCCGGCCGCGTCGCGCCGTGCTGTCGGTAGCCGGTCGGCTGGCCTGCTCAGTTTTTGTAAGGCGAGGTCCGTTGTGGAAGGGTGACTGACCTGTCCGTCCGGTGACTGACCTGCCTGCCCGGTGACCGATATGACTGGAGCTGTGGCGAACGGGATCGGGGTGACTTAAAAACATGCTCTGGTGTTTATGGTGTACTCACTATTCAGTTAGTATCAATCATGTACTATTTATCAGGATTCAGGTGTATCATGTTTCTTCTGACATCCTGTTTCTCATGATCGTATCACTGCCAGAAGACGCCGTTTCTGCTGGTCGGTACTTCTGTGACCCCATGTGAGACCCCTGTGACCCCTCTCTGTCCCCTCTTCTCAGTGGGTGCCGGAGATCACGCATCACTGCCAGAAGACGCCGTTCCTGCTGGTCGGCACCCAGATCGACCTGCGGGACGACGCGGCCACCAATGAGAAGCTGGCCAAGAACAAGCAGCGGCCCATCTCGCTCGAGTATGGCGAGAAGCTCGCCAGAGAGCTGCGCGCCGTCAAATACGTCGAGTGCTCGGCGCTCACGCAGGTGAGGAGGGCGCACCCGCAGACTGGTCAGGAGGGCGCACTCGCAGACTGGTCAGGAGGGCGCACCCGCAGACTGGTCAGGAGGGCGCACCCGCAGGCTGGTCAGGAGGGCGCACCCACAGGCTGGTCAGGAGGGCGCACCCGCAGACTGGTGAAGAGGGCGCACCGGCAGGCTGGTCAGGAGGGCGCACCGGCAAACTGGTCAGGAGGGCGCACCCGCAGGCTGGTGAGGAGGGCGCACCTGCAGGCTGGTGAGGAGAGCGCACATGCAGACTGGTCAGGAGGGCGCACCGGCAGACTGGTCAGGAGGGCGCACCTGCAGGCTGGTGAGGAGGGCGCACCTGCAGGTTGGTGAGGAGGGCGCACCCGCAGACTGGTCAGGAGGGCGCACCCGCAGACTGGTCAGGAGGGCGCACCCGTCGGCAGGCTGGTGAGGAGGGCGCACCTGCAGACTGGTGAGGAGGGCGCACCTGCAGACTGGGGAGGAGGGCGCATCTGCATACTGGTCAGGAGGGCGCACCTGCAGGCTGGTGAGGAGGGCGCACCTGCAGGCTGGTGAGGAGGGCGCACCCGCATGCTGGTGAGGAGGGCGCACCCGTAGACTGGTGAGGAGGGCGCACCTGCAGGCTGGTGAGGAGGGCGCACCTGCAGGCTGGTGAGGAGGGCGCACCTGCAGGCTGGTGAGGAGGGCGCACCTGCAGGCTGGTGAGGAGGGCGCACATGCAGACTGGTCAGGAGGGCGCACCGGCAGACTGGTCAGGAGGGCGCACCTGCAGGCTGGTGAGGAGGGCGCACCTGCAGGCTGGTGAGGAGGGCGCACCCGCATGCTGGTGAGGAGGGCGCACCCGTAGACTGGTGAGGAGGGCGCACCTGCAGGCTGGTGAGGAGGGCGCACCTGAGGCTGGTGGTGTGCTAAGTTACACGCTAAGTACGAGTTCAGTAAGTAAGTTAAAGGGAATGTTTCACCTTTGTATTGGTTTTGAACTGAGATAGCCATTATCTTTTGGCCGTTATTGAAATGTCTAAATTATTCAGGTCATTTTCCCCAAAACTTATCCGTTTTTAAGCAATTTAATTTTGAATTTGCAAAAGGGGTCTATGCAAGTCCCGCCGCTGATTGGCTGACAGCCACTTCAAGATTGTTGGTCCTGGAAGTCAGACGACCTGTATTTCTCGAATCTTGGCGAGTACGATGTAAACAACGGCCAACGCGATATGTTGCGGTCCAAGTTGAAGTTTTTCGCGTTGTTTGAAGTCTCAGTTATGGATTGGTTGTTAAAAAAATATTGGAATATCGCAATGCCTCGCACTCATCATTGTGTTATGTGCGGGAGAAGACACAGTTCCACGATGTTTGTATTTAAGTCGCCATAATTGTCTTGAAACGATTGTGCCATATCATGAAACGATTGTGCCATATCATAATAGTGTAAAGGTTTTCTCTATAGCTCTCTATAGCTCAATAATGACGTGACGTGATCATCCCAAATTTTACAACTTGATTTGTGTAAAGTTAAGTGACTTTTCGAGAGATAAAAATATCACTATCGTTTTCAGCAGCACTTACTTCATATTTTCGACTACAACCAACGTATATTTGACAACTTTTAGAAAGGTGAAACATTCCCTTTAAGTTGACGTGTTCAGCTGGTTGACGAGTGAGATGGTGTGCGGCTGCTTTCGGGCATAAGCATTATAAGTATTTTTCCAGAATGGCATTTTTCAAATATTGTATAGAAAGGCGAGTTTGTATGAGATCTTAGACTGCCGATTAATTATTGTGTGCGCGGTAGGCAGCTGTGGTGTGGTTTGGAGGGTAATTGGACAGTTTTCGATACAATACATATTTGGCTTTTGTGTGCCAGACTGGTTATTGGTTTACCTTTTTTTGGAAGGATTCAATCACGATTAATTTAGGAATATGAATGATTCAGTCACCGTTTGATTCATGGATATCCATTTTTAGAAATTATTCTTTCCGATTCAAAGAATCAAAGCATTTTTTGATCAAATCACGTTTGACTCACCATTGAAATAGCATTGCACAGTCTTTTTGATGCAATCAGTCTAGTTATGCGGGTTTGGATTCAATCATGATTCATGAATCACAAAATCCGGTGGTGAATCGATTCTTCTTTTATTCAAGGGGTTTTGATTGAACGATTCCAATCGATTTAATCAGAGTCAAATCAATAACCAGTCTGTATGTGTCTGAACTTATGGGTCGGAAGCAGACTTGTACTTGATTCCGCTTCAGGAAATCGATTCCGATTCCATGCCAAGCCAGATGGGTCCGATTCCGATTCCAATATATATTTTACTAGGGGAATCGATTCCGAATCCGATTCCAGGGCACCTAAAAAGCTTGATTCCGAATCCGATTCCATTGATTCCACTCTGCATCAAAAATGCCCGATCATATATTTTGTACAAATGACATGAATGACATGCAGAGTAACATTACATATATAAATCCTACAGGATGCACATTTGACAACAAAGACAATACCGTACTTTGACAGCTTATGGCGAGGTAAAGCTTATCACTCATGTTTCTCATCGAGAAGCCGAGGGACAAGTATTTTATTTAGTAGTAACTTACAATGCACCGTAATGACAGATATCAGATCAGATTGTGGCAACTACGTCATAGTTACGTGTAAAATTAACACTGAATCTTATGTTTTCGTAAATATTTATGGACCGAACGAAGATCGCCCATCCTTTTACAGAGAGTTGAATCAAAGATTAGAACAATTCAACGTCGATTACATAATCGTCGCAGGAGACTTAAACTTTGTGATAGATCCGGTTGCAGACTCGTTTAATTATGTCGGGGGAAAATAATACACATGCAAAACAAACTTTTCTAGAGCTATCATATAAGTACAACTTAATTGATGCATGGCGTCAGTTGCATCCCATGGCCCGTAGTTACACGTGGTCGCGGATAAATCCTTTAAAGCGTGGACGTCTAGACATGTTCTTTGTTAGCGATGACCTTTTGAATTATGTGTCAGATGTCGAAATGTTGCCAGGATATCGTACAGACCATAACATAATAACCTTATCAATACAAAGTAAAAATCAAAGAGGAAATGGTATCTGGAAATTTAATATTTCACATTTAACAGACGAAGATTATATTAAAACGGTAAAATCTTGCATCGGCGACACAGTCCGACAATACGCGGTCCCTGTATATGATAACGTAGTGTATAATGATGATAAGTATTATGAATCCATACAACTAACAATAAACGACTGCCTTTTCTATCAAACTTTGATTATGATGATTAGGGGAGATACAGTTAAGTTTTCTAAGCAAAAAGCAAAACGCGTAAGGACAACAGAAGCGAAGTTAATGGCCGAAATTACTGAAGCAGAAAACAAATTTACATCATCAGGCCTTCAAAGTGATGCTACTCAGCTAAACATAATCAAAACCAAACTTGAAGAGCTAAGACGTCCAATTATTGACGGACTGATTGTTCGCTCGCGGGTGGCCTGGCATGAGCATGGGGAGAAAAATTCAAAGTATTTTTTATCTTTAGAGAAAAGAAACTATAACAAGAAATGCATTCAATATATCAATGACGGGAATGACATCATTTCAAAGGCGGATGTAATAATTGAAAACTTCTCGAATATTTTGCAAAATAAATATAATTCCAGGGATAGCAATACGCCAGATCCTTCATTCATAGCGAATCATATAACAAATAGGCTAGATTCAAACAATAGGACGGAACTCGACGCGGATATAACAATGTTGGAATTAACTAGTGCATTAAACTCTATGAAGAAAGGCAAGACTCCCGGTTCAAATGGCTTCCCTGTCGAATTCTTCCGTTGTTTTTGGTCGGAAATAGGCCCATTTCTGTACCGGGCAGTTAGAACCTCGTCGACTGAAGGTTACGAGCTTCCTTCTCACCGTGAGGGCATCATTACACTTATCCATAAGAAAGGGAAATCACCTCATACTTATAAGGGATGGAGACCAATAACATTGTTAAATTCAGACTATAAGATTATATCAACCGCAATCGCCGTGAGACTTAAAAAGGTAATACCAAAGTTAATTAGCCCAGCGCAAACAGACTACACTTCCGGCCGGTATATTGGAGAAAATACAAGGCTTGTGCTTGATATAATTAACTGGACCAATAACAATAAAAAGCCAGGGATGATAATAGCCGCTGATTTTGAAGCGGCTTTCGAGTCAGTCGATTGGGATTATTTAAGATTAGTCATTAGCGAGCTTAACTTTGGCCCAAAACTGAGAGCATTAATAGACCAAATATTTTTAAATACTAAAAATCAATCACGTATTCTACTAAACGGATATCTCGGCAAAAAAATACAGTTAGAACGTGGCATAAGGCAGGGAGACCCAGCCTCAGGATATCTATTCAACATAGCAGTTGCTGTATTAGCTGAACAAGTTGCGAAGTCTAATCAATTGACTGGAATACAAATAAATCAGAATCAAGAAATAAGAATAAGTCAATACGCCGACGATACAATTATATTTGTAGACGGAACTGAACGTTCAATCACAGGAGCTGTCAAGGGGCTAGTCACTTTCGGCAATCACTCGGGTTTGAAAATAAACCTTGAAAAAACCGCAGGTATGTCAGAGGGACATTAGCAGATCAGATTAGTACAGAACATAGCATACAATTTGTGGATGAGCTGACAGTTCTGGGAATAAAAATAGACCGAAACGGTACAAATGTGACGGAACGTAATATGCTACTAAAAATGCCTGCATTAAAAAATGAATTGGAACAGTGGAAAAGACGTAACCTTACACCAATTGGAAGAATATGTATAGTCAAGGCTTTGTTACTATCTAAACTTGTACATTTATTCATCGCACTTCCTAACCCTTCAAGTAAATGTATAAAAGAACTAGAGAGGCTTCTATTTGCATTCATTTGGGGTCATAAAAAAGATAAGATAAAACGTACTAAACTAGTACAAACCCAATCAAAAGACGGTTTAAACATGGTGCATATAGAGTCATTTATCAAATGTATGAAACTGACGTGGTTGAAACGATTGGCAACATCACGTGCCGACTGGACACTACTCGCTACACAGGAACTTCCAGACATCGAATTGTTGTTAACGTACGGATGTGGGAAGTTGCAACAGATACAAAGCAAGTTATCAAACCCTTTCTATATAGATATCATCGATGCTTTGATAAAGTTCAATCGCGAATATAAACCATGTAACGAGGAAATTATATCTGAGAAAATATGGTTTTCAGATTGGACAAAATATTCAACAAGTATAGTTAGAAGTTGGAACGAACGAGGATTACGCTTCATAGGAGACTTATATAACTCAAACACAGGAACAATTTATTGCAAGCAAGAAGTAGAAAATATGTATGGAATTAGTATGACGTTCTTATGCTACGAAACCTTAGTGCGAAGTCTGCCGCAGGATATACGTAGAAGTATTGACAAGACGCTGATAAATAAACCAAACATACCCTATAAAATAAACTTAGTATTGAATAACAAAAAGTTCTCAAAGCAAGCTTATAATGCGTTTATTTCGAACGCTTCAACACAAAATAACAATACCAACGAACGTCTGCGAGCAAAATGGGTGGCAGATATAAGTAATTACACGGAAGGAAGTTTAGATAATGTTAGTGCTGCAACGACCTCCACTTATCTTCTATACCTTCATTTTCGAATAGTAAATAGAATTTACGCAACTAATAAATATTTGAAAACAATACATATAAAACAATCAAGTAACTGTACATTCTGTGAAACAGCTATTGAAACCATTAGCCATCTCTTTTGGCACTGTCCCAAAACTCAACTGTTCATTAAGGAGATACTATCACATTTAAGGACAACATACCAAGTCATAATACATATAAATGCATTTAACTGGTTTTTCCTTGTTGAAACGTCCAACTTAGAAGCGCTTATAATATCATTATGTAAGGCCTGTATACATAAAGCACGATTAATGTCAACTCAACCAAGTATACAAATCATGATGCAATCGCTAAAGCTCGAAATAAAAAAAGAATATTACGTTGCCAAAGCGAAAGGCAGTTTAGATAAATTCGAGCAGAAATGGGAACGGCTGAGGCAAGTGTTTGAATGAAGGGTTAGTAAAATTATTAACTTTTCACTCATGCTTTCATTTCATTTAATTCATGTGCTATGCTTTGTTTGCATCAACCAGTTGTGACTATGGGGTGGGCCTGTGCTGCTTCCGGGCGTGTGATTCATGCGCCTACAACGAAACACACACACACACACACACACACACACACACACACACACACACACACACACACACACACACACACACACACACACACACACACACACACACACACACACACACACACACACACACACACACACACACACACACACACACACACACACACACACACACACACACACACACACACACACACACACACACACACACACACACACACACACACACACACACACACACACACACACACACACACACACACACACACACACACACACACACACACACACACACACACACACACACACACACACACACACACACACACACACACACACACACACACACACACACACACACACACACACACACACACACACACACACACACACACACACACACACACACACACACACACACACACACACACACACACACACACACACACACACACACACACACACACACACACACACACACACACACACACACACACACACACACACACACACACACACACACACACACACACACACACACACACACACACACACACACACACACACACACACACACACACACACACACACACACACACACACACACACACACACACACGCACGCACGCGCGCACGCGCGCACACGCGCACACGCGCACACGCGCACACGCGCACACGCGCACACGCGCACACGCGCACACGCGCACACGCGCACACGCGCACACGCGCACACGCGCACACGCGCACACGCGCACACGCGCACACGCGCACACGCGCACACGGCGCGCGGCGCGCGGGGTCCGCCGATGCCGCTGATGATGCGTTTGATGTTGTGTGGGTGATTGTATGTTTTGAAGTGTTTTCTTTGTTAAAAAAGTACACAGCTGATCCGTGTCATGTGTAATTTGTATATGTGTATGAATGTATGTTAAAATACACCACCGGCGGAAGCCGGATAAAGTGAGAGAAAAAAAAAATATTACATATATTATACAGGTATATTTAATATGGCTATTTTGTTATATAACTTTACACAACCAAAAACATGAATTTGTTGGAAAAACTAGCCTGTGCTGCAAAATCGTGACAGTTCAGAAACGTCAAAGTTTAACGAAGGTTCAAAACAATATGATATTTGGACATACCTGGCTATGATCATGATGCATGGACAATTGGACATATTGCAAGCTGCTATTTTCCAATATGATACACAAAGAAATCACTTTGAAAGATATGATAATATTATGGAATGTATTGTACAAAAAACAACAACATACAACTGCCATAAGCGAACATCATTGTATGTCTCCACCTAAATAGGTCGAATTACTGACCATGTTTATTGACCCTCATTAGTAAAAAAAAATCGCCTAGCTTTGCTTTATGTATGCATGCTCAAATAAATACATTGCCTTCAGAAAAAGCTTAAATTGATGGTCAGCGTGGTTTTTACGAAAATAACACGGAATCACTTGAAATTGCCATTGATTCCGATTCCGATTCCATCATATTATAAAAATGATTGACTCCACCTGATTCCCGATTCCACCTGGAATCGAATGCCATGGAATGCCAATGACTTGAATATACGTGGATTACTGAAAAACCATGCAATGGATGTATCCGAAATACATGATGATGATGATGACCATGTAATGCCGATGCCAATGGAATCGAATCCGATGCCGATTCCCGTAAACACGGAATCGATTCCGGTAAACACGGAATCGATTCCGGAATCGGATTGGATTCCACTGGAATCAAACAAGTCTGTTCGGAAGGCGGTGTGTTAAAGCTCGTTTACCACTGCTTATCCTAGTCAGGCTGCCAGGCTTTCCAATTTACATCGGTGTATGATTTCTGCTCAGTTATTCATATTGTGCCTGATACGCAAAGCATTGATAAATGCTAGTTGATTAATTAATCATAACTTTCTAAGTATCTGTGGGCTGTGGCTGCTCAGAACGGATAACCGATAGATGCATGGAAACTTAAACTGCTTTGAAATCAGTGTTGCCATTATCTCGGGAACTGCGCCCGGCTGTATGGCGGAGTTCCGGGCCGTGACCGCTGCCGTATACCGGCGCTGCTTTCAGAAGGGACTGAAGAACGTTTTCGATGAGGCCATTCTCGCCGCCCTGGAGCCGCCAGAGCCGGCCAAGAAGAAAAGGTGCGCCATCTTATAACTGGACCAGCACCGGAACCACCAAGGGCGGTTCTGCGCGTAAGTTGGTACCAGCCGTATGGGCTTACACTCTTACGAAGTTGTGTGGTTGTCGCGACTTATGCATGCATGCGGCCAATTCGGATACAGAGAACTGGAAAGATTGCAGGTGTTGATAGGCGAAAATCATGGCATGCATGCATTGAGGTGATTCTGATGAGATATGTAAGGATTAGACTCGCCGTGTTTAGATTGTGCCGAATGTTACAGTCCTGCATCAAATCTGAGATTTTGTAAGACATTCCTACCTCCATTCACACGTTTATCAGGTGCAAACGGTTGTCACATTTCACCTTCACCTAGCATAACAGCCGGTCGCCCGTCTGCGTTGCAGCCGCTGTCACGCTGGCCGCCACAGTCGGGAGGGCTGTCTGGACTGGAGAGCGTCCTGCGTCGGTCTGGCGGACCGGCCTGGCCGCCACAGTCGGGAGGGCTGTCTGGACTGGAGAGCGTCCTGCGTCGGTCTGGCGGACCGGCCTGGCCGCCACAGTCGGGAGGGCTGTCTGGACTGGAGAGCGTCCTGCGTCGGTCTGGCGGACCGGCCTGGCCGCCACAGTCGGGAGGGCTGTCTGGACTGGAGGGCGTCCTGCGTCGGTCTGGCGGACCGGCCTGCTCTGAACTGGCGGCGACGCCAGCGGCACCGCGACTCGTCACTGGCCCTGTGTCCCGACGCACTGCGCGGCGGCGATGTCGGACGGCGTGCGGCGATGTCGGACGGCGTGCGGCGAACTCGGAGCGCGTTGGTGCGCCAATTATGAGGAATGACGGCAACGAAACTGTATGGGTTCGGAACGCGTCCACGCAGTTGTCTGTGACAGTGGCAGTTGCTTTTCTTTGGGTCGTACGCTGTTGTGTCGTTTCACGGCGCCTTAAAGTGCTCTGTAAGCTCACGGCGTTTAATGTGCTCCACTTTCACGGCGCTTAACGTGTCATTTCAGAGGGCCGAAGTGGTTATTTTTCAGCGCGATTGAAATGGTGCGTCCCGATGTCTTACGTGTTGCCGTTTCGCAGCCCCTGGCATCGGACATGCGGTTATTTTGCGTATAAAGTACTGCTATTTCGCAAATAGAACGTTGCTAATTCACGACGTTTCACGTCTACCGTACGTGTCATTTTTCGCAACATCTGTTGCCTTCTCTTCGCCTCGTTGGTGTCGTTTTATGACGTCAAAGTGCTGCCGCTCGTGGGCGTCGGTCTCTGTTAACGTGAACAAGGTACGCGCATGCGCATGTGCTGTCCTCCATCTGTGCTTTCAGTCCTGGCGCTCGCTCGCTCGCTCACTGGGAACCGCGATCGGCACTGCTCCCGCCGTGCGTTTTACTGTCGTACTTTGATCAGCTCACTTTGCGGCCCGTGTGAGACAGGATTGTCTGTGGCGTTGCCGATAACTGCGAATTGTGCCCGGGAGGGAAGGGGAGGATGTGACGCGGCGGTGCTACCGGATCGCGCGGCCCGCTCGCCCACCGTGGCGATCGGCCCGGGCGAGCGGAGGTGGTGTCACAAAGGTTGATTTTCCGTTGCCGGCTGGCGATGCCTTGTTAGTGAACTGAATCGAGATGGGAAATGTGCGGTCCATATTTGTATCTGGAATACAGAGTGACGCGGCCGGTCAGTTTCGGCACCGCGCTGGAAAATGGTGTCTGGATGCGTCGTGATGTCGTGCCGCAGGAAATGGCAGCAGGCGTCTGAAGACGTCGGATGCAACGTGATTGTGGGGAACTATCCTACTGGAACAGTAAACAACAGTCTCACGTGGGTGCCCCCATGGGCGGATCCAGAGGGGAGGAGGAGGGAGGGACCATGCCCCGCCCCACCGCCTGAAAGCGGCGCAAAATTGACACATTTCCTAATATAGAAGAAAATGTACAGTTTGTTTTAAATCAGCTATCAATGTATAAGCAAGCGAAATCCGATGGGTTTTCATGAGTTTTCAGAATTGTGTGAGACTGGGATTTGCCCCCCCCCCCCAAACAAACAAAAAACACCCGTTCTGGGTCCGCCTATGGGTGCCTCTACTGAGTCCTCCGGACAGCAGGAGCACACAGCGATATTTTTAATGGATTATGGGGAGATTACTATTTGGGCCGGAGACCCGAGAATTGCATAAGAATCCTGACTTTTCCGGAAATATATTGGAATCACTGAAACTGGGAAGTGGGAACTATTGCTAACTACGCTGTCATGGAGGAGCAACAAATATTTTCCAGTTAGTAACCAAAGTTAAAAATCAGAGCTCGCGGGAATAAACCAGAATGTAGTGAAATGAAAGCTTATAGAAGGGCGCAGCTTTTACAAACAAAATATATTGTGAGTTCCAGCCATGATTATGAAGGGAAAGGGATTTTTCGTGTGATGATCAGAGCTGCCATATGATTCTGTTTTTCTTTTCTTCATTTGTCAACTGGCTTCTTTTGCTTCTGTACCGTACACGTTTTTTTGGAACGCGATAAAGCAGGAAAAAGTAAGAATTTCCGCCGATTTCACGCTAAGATCAGTAAACTGTGTTAAATTATGTCACTGAGACATCTCTTGGGCTTTACATTGAATGCGATGAAGGTCAGCAAAGGACTGCAACCAAGGTAATTTGCCTCATCTCTGAATGATGCGTGTAGCCTGAGCTCGGCAACCCCGATAGGCGATAGATGGATGGAGATTTACTTATTATCAGCGTTTTGAAGAGTGTGAGATGCAGCTGTTTGATGAATAACCACCAAGATTAACATAGTGAGCATGTGGATTTTTCTGAATCGCAGTGGGTATGGTACTGTACATGATGTTTGGAACAGTGGCAGATTGGTCTGCTGATTTTGATAGTCTGGAAATGTATTCAGCCGGATACACACAAATTGAACTCGGATTGCCACCCAGAGACTACATCAAGCAGTTTGTTCAATGGTGAAGCAAAGTTGATAATTTTAGGCCAAGGAAACATCCTACCCAGTTTCCTGCAGCACAAGTGCTTTTTAGGATGCAAGCTCTACCTAATAGTTCTACTCCTATTAACATTCAATCTGGAGATGTGGAATTAAATCCTGGCCTCCAAACTTGTCACAATGACCTACAATCACAGACAGAGCCTCTTCAGTGCATGCAGGCTGGTGACAAATTTCTTGTGCCCGTCTCTGGTACTTCTGCACTGACAACTGACAACCCAGTGCGCCAGCATAGACTCAAGCCGGAATACCCTTGTTGTGGTACCACCAAGAAGAAGAAGAGTATTAGCTGCAGTAACTGTGACCTTGAGTGGCACCTTACCTGCATCAGACTCAAAGGATTGCAGGCAGCAGCTCTAAAAAGAATGGTGGTGTCCACATTGTACAAGCAATGTCTGCAATGACCTTTCCAACTCTAATCAGTTTGGCTGCCAGCCAACTTATCGGTCAGAGTCTGCAGAGACAGGTATGTGTAGACATGCAAGATTTAGCCGAAGTGATTGCAGCAATGAAAAGGACCCAAAAGGTCATCCCCAGGATTCCAAGAGGGGCTAGAATTCAGGCTGGCGAAGCGCTTACAAAATTTCTTGAAGATGCATGAAGCAATTAATAATTTTCAACCTGGTCTAAATTATTCAAGTTTCAGTACTATGCTGTGTCCGTGCCAACTCGTAAACCCCCCAGAAAGAATGAAGTGTCTTACAATAAAGATAAAGCGCCAAATTGTTGACTATGAGCTTGCTTGAGCCAGAGCCGTCAGACCCACAGCCTGTGCAGACTGTGCGTGCGCGAGAGCGCCAGCGGACCCAGCCCGCCGGGACTTGCTGAGGAGACGTGTGGGAGCCAAGCTTTCAGACGGAGACATCAAGGGTGTCATCAGACTGCTCACCTCAAGCGACGAAATAGTCGGCGCCTACGAGGAAGCCATCGCCAGTCTGAAGTTGAAGCACCCCAGTGCTTCCGCGCATATGGACCTGCCGCCTGCCCCTGACGACCAGACGGAGCGGTCGGTGGAGGTGACGGATGTTGACATCTTAGCAGCAATCGGCGCCTTCGACCCTGGCTCTAGCGCTGGCTTAGATGAACTCCAACCCGCACATCTGAAGGACCTGACGGGTAAAGCTGCTGGAGAGGCCGGCGTACGACTAACTGCTGCGCTTACTTCGCTGGTAAACCGAGCTCTGAACGGACAGATGCCCGCCTGCGCAAGGAACGCATTTTACGGCTTTTCACTGACTGCGCTCCGGAAGAGCGACGGAGGCCCGAGACCCATCGCAGTCGGCTCGGTGTACCGGTGGCTCGCCACCAAAGTCGGACTGAAGCCTATCTACCAAGAGCTTGGTTAAGAACTGCGTCCAGTCCAGCTAGGCTATGGAACTGCCGGCGGGTGCGAGGCAGCTGTCCATGCCGCCAGGCACTTCTGCAGACATTAAGCAGTGATGAAGCCTTGGTGAAAATTTATATGCGCAATGCTTTTAACACGGTGCGTCGCGATCGATTCCTTCGCGTGGTCAGACGGCGAATCCCGTCACTGTATCGTTTGCTGTGGCAAGCTTACTCCGAGCCAACTCCATTATTCTTTGGTACAGCGACTATTCAGTCCTCCACCGGCTTGCAGCAGGGAGACCCGTGTGGACCGGCCATATTCTCCCTCGCTGTAGACGACGCTGCCAGACATCAAATCCGTCTTCAACTCCTGGTACCTCGACGATGCTGCAATCGGTGGTGAAGTCGCCACCGTATGCCACGATCTGGAATGTCTGATGCCGAAACTGGCCGACATTGAACTTGACATTAATACGGCCAAGTGCGAAATTATCCTGCCTGAATTCTGCTCTGGGCATCAGAAGGTAACAACCATGCAGCAGTTGCACGTGCTGATTCCTGATGCTGCCATTACTGACGGATCCAAGGTGATGTTGGGAGCGCCGGTCACAGAAGCTGCCGCAAGGCCAGCAATGCAAGCGAAAAGGGAGGACTTGGATCGCATGGTTGGCCGCCTTCAACACATCGATGTTCATTCAGTATTCTTCCTCCTGAGGAACTGCTTGTGGATCCCCAAATTACAGTATCTCCTTCGTGCGGCACCAATCTACCGCCAACAAGACCTGCTGAAGCCCCTGGACGACACTCTGAGAGCCGCTACTTGCACCCTGACAAACGTTCACTTCAACGACATCAGCTGGTCCCAAGCTGTTCTTCCCACTAGATACGGTGGGCTAGGCCTCCGACGCACTCAAGACATCGCGCTCCCAAGCTACGTCGCATCTATACATCACTGCGCGCAGCTCGTCACGTCGATGCTACTGGGCAAGATGCAGACGTGTGTGTCGGAGGAACGCCAGCTTGCCGTCAATGACTGGCGCCAAGCGGCAGACGGCGCAGAAGCGCCTGCCGGCGAGGCGATGCGACGCCAACGCGCCTGGGACTCAGTCCTGGCGGACAGGTCTCGTGATGCCTTGTTCTCAAGCGCCAACCAGTTAGGGCAGGCCAGACTGCGTGCGACGGGAGCGCGGAGAGCGGCGCGTGGCTGCATGCAGTCCCCTCCTCGAACCTCGGCACGCTGCTGGACGAAACAACGCTCCGCATCTCCATCGCGCTGCGAGTCGGCGCGGATGTCTGCCAGGCCCACCGATGCAGGTCCGGCATGCAGGCGGATTGCAAAGGGTACCACGCCCTGACTTGTATGAACGCAGGAAGATATCCCCGCCACACTGCCCTCAACGACATTGCCAAGCGTGCGCTGCAAAGTGCTGGCATTCCATCCATTTTGGAGCCCACAGGCATCGGCAGAGGAGACGGGAAGCGCCCAGACTGAATGACCGTGTTTCCCTGCGCGCGTGGTCAATCACTGTTCTGGGACGCGACATGCGTGAACACCTACGCTGCCACGAACCTGACATCAGCCGCTATAACTGCCGGAGCCGCAGCAGGTGAAGCAGAAGATCGGAAGCGCCGTAAATATTCCGAACTCACTCGGCGCTTCCAGTTTGAGCCCATCGCATTCGAGACTGGCAGCGCTTGTTGTCGAACAACCAGAGCATTTATACAGGAACTGGGAGCGTGTATCCCCACTTCTACCGGGGATAGACGAGAACCCGGGTGGCTCTGGCAGCGTTTGTCAATTGCTGTAATCAGAGGCAATGCAGCTCTTGTATATCTTTGACCATTCCTGGCAATTTCATTCCCGCAAAGCCCCCAAGGAACGCATCGTCATCACCCGGCTGGGTGACGAGGCAGAGGCCACGGCAACACAGCCCGACTCAAGTCGCCAGCAAAACACAACTCGTTGGTCAGTGAGGGGTTGAGTGGAAGTGACGGCGCCAAGGCAGCGCCGGCGCAATTGTTGAGCCCGGCCCTGCAGTAACGGCAGCAGCCACCCTCATCGCGCCTATCCTTCCCTGAAAAAGACACTCCCCAAAGTGAAGGGCCTGGTGAACTTGGGTAACACCTGCTACCTCAACTCGGTCCTGCAGTGCGTCAGCCAGTGCCACCATCTCTCCCACTATCTGAACCTCAACGGCCGAGCTGGACACCTGGTTCAAGTCACAGACGAGGACGGAAAGTCTCTGGAGCTGGTGCTGTCGGACTGCGGTCCGCTCACGGCCTCGGTGTGTGACCTGCTGAAGCGAATGCACTACATCGGCAACAACGCCTCCATCAGTCCGAGTGAGCTGCTGCGAGTCATTGCCAAGAGGGCGAGCCAGTTCACCGGGTACGACCAGCAAGACTCACACGAGCTGCTACGCACGCTGATAGAACAGCTGAGACTGGAAGATCTCCAGCGCCACAATAAGTCACTCACGTACGCGCTGGGCTTGTCGACCAAGGCGGACCTCAAGAAGGTGGTCGAACCGACGAAATGTCGCTTCAAAGCTCTGAGCCGGCAGGTTTCGCACACTACGGTGGACACCATCTTCGGCGGCCAGCTGATCAGCCTGGTGGTCTGCCAGGCCTGCACGGCGCGCACCCACCGGTTCGAGTCGTTCCTCGACCTCTCGCTACCCGTCAGCAATGCAAACCTGACACGACAGCCCCCACCAGCGGCAACGGACAGCGAGTCAGTCTCTACGGATGGGCCAGATGCGCCTACGGTGGACAGTGAGTCGGTCTCTCCGGACGGTCCAGCGGCGGCTGCGGCGGACTGCGAGCTGGCCTCTACGGATGGTCCAGTTGCAGGCAGTGAGCCAGTCTCTCTGGATGGTTCAGTGGTGGACAGTGAGTCGGCCTCTCCGGACGGTCCAGCATTTGCGAACGACCCGTCCCTGGCGCCCTCCGAGTGGCTGTGCCGGGCGTTGACCACGCTGGCGGCGCGCTACCAGGCCAAACCGGACGAGTGCAGTCTGCTCACCAGCCTGAATGAGTACACGGCGCCCGAGATGCTCACAGGCAGAAATAACTTCGGCTGCCGCAACTGTACGCCGTACAGCACTGCGCAACCAGCACCGCAAGTCCGGGAAGTCAGACGAGAAGTCGGCCAGCACTGTCTACAGCAACGCCAGTAAGCAGTTGTTGATCTGCAGTCCGCCGCCGGTGTTGACCATCCAACTGAAGCGGTTCAAGGTCGGCAGCTCCAACCTGTGCAAGGTCAATCGTCACGTCATGTTCAGCGAGCTGCTTGACCTGGCACCATTTTGTTCCTCCATCTGCCAGGACCTGCCGCAGATGGACCGCCGGCAGCGGCGTGTTCTCTACTCCCGGTGCGGCCTGGTGGAGCACAATGGCCTGCTCACCAGCGGGCAATACTCGGCCTACGTGTGCGTGCGAGGGCGCTGTGATCGGCTCACCGTTAACCCTGCCTGGCTGACGCGGTACAGCGACGACGCCTACCGATTAGCTTGCGCGCAGGCGGCGCAGACGGACCCCGGAGACGAAGAGGCGGAAACGGGAGACGCTGAGCCCGAGCCGGGCCGCTGGTTTTATGTGAGCGACACTCGCGTGACTGAGGTCACCCTGGACAAGGTCCTAAAGGCTCAGGCATACCGAGGTCACCCTGGACAAGGTCCTAAAGGCTCAGGCATACCAGGCCTACATACCATAGCCATACATACTCTTCTATGAGCGAATAGTGTAGCGCGTGACTGTATAGGTAAGATATAATTATGTCAGCTGCTGTGCCCCCAAACAATAATTTGATCTTGTTATATATTGTCTGTACATTGATATGTACCGTGGTCTGTACTTCGTGTGAATACAACCAGATTTGTGCTTGATTCCAGTGGAATCGAATCCGATTCCGGAATCGATTCCGTTTGTACTGGAATCGGAATCGGATTCGATTCCATTGGCATATGGGTAGAATCGGAATCAGGTGAAGTCCATCATTTTTAGAAAATGATTGAATCGGAATGGAAACAATGGCAATTTCAAGTGATTCCGTCTTATTATCGTAAAAATCACGCTGACCATGAATTTAAACTTCCCTGAAGGCAATTTGTTTCTTTGAGCATGCATACATAGAGCAACGCGAAGCGATTATTTTTTGCCTAATGAGGGTCAATAAACATTATCATTTATCAGTAATTATACTTATTTGGGTGGAGACATACAACGATCTTCAACAGATGCATGTAATTATTTGAAGTTTTATAGCAAAATAGCCATAGTAAATATACCTGTATAATATATTTAATATTACTATTCGTGTCATTCATGTCATTTGTACAAAATATAGATATGATCGGACATTTTTTTGATGCAGAGTGGAATCAATGGAATCGGATACGGAATCAAGCTTTTTAGGTGCCCTGGAATCGGATTCGGAATCGATTCCCCTAGTAAAATATATATTGGAATCGGAATCGGAATCAGACCCATCTGGCTTGGCATGAAATCGGAATCGATTCCGCTGAATCGGAATCTAGCACAAATATTAATACAACTGAGGACTTTGTTAAGTTGAAGTGTTAATATAACAGACTATAAACAAGCGTCGGTAATACTTCAGTAACGCACCTCCCCAGGTTATCGTAGTCTTGAGGTACCTATTAGAAGAAGAATTAGTCAGCTGACAGTATATTTTATTGCAGAGTGAGAATCGCACCAAATAATTTCGCGAGCCAGTGATTGACGTGCAGGGTCACGTCGTGGTGGCGGCCGCTGCGCGGCCGACCTTCGGTCTCAAATACAAGTCTTGCGCTCCGCCAGGAACGGAGGTTAAGTGAGAGCGTGATAGGGTTTATTGGTCGACTGGTGTTTTCACTCTGCAATAAAACATACATCAGCTGACTAATTCTTCTTCTAATAGGTACCTCAAGACTACGATAAACTGGGGAGGTGCGTTACTGAAGTAATCCAAGCGTCTGCGTAAGGAGTTCGATTACTAATAATATTGTTAAATCAAAAGTAGTCAAAAGGGAAATATTATGTATTTTCAGCACAATAATTCTGTTTTGTTACTATCTCTGTGTGTGTGTGTGTGTGTGTGTGTGTGTGTGTGTGTGTGTGTGTGTGTGTGTGTGTGTGTGTGTGTGTGTGTGTGTGTGTGTGTGTGTGTGTGTGTGTGTGTGTGTGTGTGTGTGTGTGTGTGTGTGTGTGTGTGTGTGTGTGTGTGTGTGTGTGTGTGTGTGTGTGTGTGTGTGTGTGTGTGTGTGTGTGTGTGTGTGTGTGTGTGTGTGTGTGTGTGTGTGTGTGTGTGTGTGTGTGTGTGTGTGTGTGTGTGTGTGTGTGTGTGTGTGTGTGTGTGTGTGTGTGTGTGTGTGTGTGTGTGTGTGTGTGTGTGTGTGTGTGTGTGTGTGTGTGTGTGTGTGTGTGTGTGTGTGTGTGTGTGTGTGTGTGTGTGTGTGTGTGTGTGTGTGTGTGTGTGTGTGTGTGTGTGTGTGTGTGTGTGTGTGTGTGTGTGTGTGTGTGTGTGTGTGTGTGTGTGTGTGTGTGTGTGTGTGTGTGTGTGTGTGTGTGTGTGTGTGTGTGTGTGTGTGTGTGTGTGTGTGTGTGTGCGTGTGCGTGTGCGTGTGCGTGTGCGTGTGCGTGTGCGTGTGCGTGTGCGTGTGCGTGTGCGTGTGCGTGTGCGTGTGCGTGTGCGTGTGCGTGTGCGTGTGCGTGTGCGTGTGCGTGTGCGTGTGCGTGTGCGTGTGCGTGTGCGTGTGCGTGTGCGTGTGCGTGTGCGTGTGCGTGTGCGTGTGCGTGTGCGTGTGCGTGTGCGTGTGCGCGCGTGTGTATATGAGCAATGATGACCTCAGATTACTTTTTTGGGGCTTCTGGCGGTTTCTAGGACAATTTGTGACGCTGATTTCAAATTTGGGATCCATTTTAGATAATTATATGATCCATTGAGGTCATGCGCATCCACAGGTCAACCGAGGTCACTGACCTCAGATGACCTGACATGACCTTTTTGGAATTTTGCAGTTTTTAGGACATTTTGTGATGCTGATTACGAATTTGGCACCTATTAAGCATTATGATATACTCATTCACGATTCTAGCTCGATAAAATTCAATGTTTACACATTTTCAATTTTGATGACTTTTGGGTCATTGACATTACCTCAGAAGTCACCTAATGACCCAATACCTTAACATCGGGTATCAGCGGCTTCCTCTCGTCACAAGCAACACGCTCGTCTTTGAATCAAAGCTCTAGCTCAATTAGGGGCGAAACCCTAAGGGGGAGGGGGTCCCCCCTACCCGAACACGTAGTGATTTTGCCCTACCTGGGCGAGGGTTAAGGTCACACGAATTTGCCAACTTGCCAGCATAGTTGGCATTACCGTCTCTCCTGTGGACGAGTCTTGCCAATTTACCAATTACCACAGTATCCCACACCTATATGGAACAAAACCAGACCATGTGCTGTAGTGCACCATACATAAACAGTCTCATGCTTCTGATTATGACTCACCATGCAGTTTGCCTTGGTAATGGAACCGTGCACAACATTGTGCCAAACACCTGCACCCAGGGTTCTGCGGCACAAGCGCTGTTATCTTTTGGCTTGGATCCACCTTGGCCACATGATCGAAGTGCTCATATGTAGCAGATGTTTCAGCTGCTGCTGCTTATTGTGGACCACAGTCATGCTCTTAGGCATCACAGTGCAATCATGCAGAGCTGTGCCATTATGTAGTTTGTTCTTAGGCATCACAGTGCAATCATGCAGAGCTGCTGTGCCATTACATAGTTTGCTTGCCGAATCAGCAGCAGCTGTATCTGTTTCACTGCATCAGGCACTATAGGCAGCATGGTTTGTGTCGGTAACTTCAGCCTTGTGTAGCTCAGTTCAACTAGTCAAAAGAAGATAGATAGAGCTTCCCTCTACTGGTGCATCCAGTGGAGAGGTCAACAATAGTCTGTAGATCAACAGTGGCCCTCTAAATAAAACAGAGGGCGGTCCTCTCAAGCCTCCTTCCGACCCTTGAGGAGTGAGGACCCTCTTATGGAAAACGAAAGCCCCTTAAATCTTGAAAAAAAATGAATGAAGAAATTAGTGAGGAATGGCTGATAACCCTTGGTCAGTCTAACAGCCTTCAGGAGGCCTTAGAAGGCCTTTGCAAGAATTGAAAAAGGCTTTATGCCAGTCGGAGAGGGTTCTCAGATCACCTTAGAGGGCATTTTCCAGACCTGACGTAAGAAGTCCACAGGCTGGTTTGAGATAACCTTAGACTGGTCTGCAAGGAGCGCTAGTAGTCTCGGTGGGCCTTCGGCTGGTCTGCATGGGTATTTTCCAGGTCTGATGGCGACCTTGTCAGGCCTGAGAGTGTCCCTGCCAGACGTGAAAAGGCTATGCTGATTTGAGCTGGCCCATTACCAGTCTGAGAGGGCCCTGAGATAACAGAGGGCTCATAGCCTCTCTAAGAGGATCGGTCGACCTGAGAGGGCCCTCTGCCGGACAGAGTGGAACCCCAATGACCGGCGTTCAGGACGTTGAGTAGCCCTGCGGAGGACGAGTCTGACCCCCCGCTCCTCTGCAGATCATGCGTCGTAGGCTGCCGCTAGGAGCAGCGAGGCGGGCGACTCAGTTGTGCTCAGAACTCAGACCACGCTGGGCGTCGGCGACCGAGGCGAACAACTCTTGATCACGTCAGGCACGGACCATGGGCATCAAGCGGACCGAAATCGTGCTGCAGTCCAACCATCGCGGGACGCTCGAGTTCACCCCCGGAGAGACTGTGGACGGCGCGCTAGTGCTGGATATAGACGGCGGTAAGCCGCACAGGCTGAAGACGGCGCTCGTGAGCGTGAAGGTGCGAGGCAAGGCTCGCACCGACTGGAATGAGTCTTTGGGTTACGGCGTGACGCGCTTCTGCGAGAAGCAGTGTCTGCTGCGACGCGACCTGCCGCTGCGAGTGGCGAGCGACGGTCGGCCCGCCGCGTTGCCGCCCGGCCAGCACTGGCTACCGTTCACGTTCACGCTGCCAGACCGGCTGGCCCACTCGCAGGAGCACGTCGAGGGCAGTGTCAAGTACAAGTGCAAAGCGCGCGTCTTCAGTCACAGTCTCTGGTCGTTTGACGGTGGAGCGCGTGCTAAGTTCCGGGTGCTGCCACACCGCGACTTGTCCGGCGAGCCTCGGCTGGCGCGGCCGCTGACGGTGCGGCGCGAGGCTGACTTCTCGCTGCTCGGAAGTCAGCCTGACGATCCGGGCCCGTTCCAGCTGCGCCTCTCCCGGCGGGGGTTCACCGCCGGTGAGGTGATGAACGTGTGGCTGGACGGTCCGGACCGGGCTCGCGAGGTGCTGGCGGCTGCCGATGACGCGGTGCAGCTGAAGGCGAAGGTCGTGTTCTGGGCTTGCAACTACAGCAAGGAGAGTACACGGGAGAGTACACGGGTGCTGGCAGAGGTCCGGCCGGGCCGCTCGCCGGCCGCCTGGCGCCACATCCAGCTGACTGTGCCGGAGGGAGAGGTCACCATGGACGACCACGACATCATCA
This sequence comes from Chirona hameri, assembly GCA_036785665.1. Classification (NCBI taxonomy): domain Eukaryota; kingdom Metazoa; phylum Arthropoda; class Thecostraca; order Balanomorpha; family Balanidae; genus Chirona; species Chirona hameri. Next base: position 45,589 of record JAXIVJ010009894.1, read on the forward strand.
TCACTGTCATGGCCTACGTTAAGGTGCGGGACGCGCACCTGCCGGTCACACTGGGCACGGTGCCGCTGCCTCCCAACTGACCTCCAGCTGACGTGCACTATCGCAGGGCGCCACAGTTGGTCACAACGCGACGCCGATGATGTTTTTGATGGTTTTGAGCGGCCTCCAGGAACGGAGGCCGCTTATTTTCAGTCGTGTCGGTTTTTGATACTGCAGGAACAGAGGTTCTTTATGTTCAGATATGCTCCAATTCGCCTGTACTGTGCCTATATTTCACCAATTCGCAGCCTCGGTGATCTTGTACGTGTTCGCTGTACAGTACAGCGGTGTCATTAACTTCGCTTTGGTATCGTTCATATCGGGCTTCTTGTAGCTCTCTGTAACGTCGGTCGGCGGCGAGCTTGTAAATTAACGACTCATAATTTGTAATAGTTGGAGTAATCAGTTTTCTGGATTTTCGCTAAAGGGGCACGATGCATGCTAGTTGCTCTTGTGTGCCCTGGTGCTCTCCTTGGTGTCTTTCTCAAGTCTCTCCGACAACTTTCTGCGATCACATCACTCCACCCTGAACTCCCTGTACTGATCGAGGATCGGCGATCCACCCTGAACTCCCTGTACTGATCCGAGGATCGGCGAGCTCGTCGAGGGACGTCGCTGCCTGAAGGTGTACCGCGCTCTTCATGCTACGGACGCCCCCGCGGTTATTTGGTCGATGTTTACGCGGCGATCGGACGTGGCTGTGCGTAAAACCCGCCTAACGTGCACCGAGCGGCTCCATCTACCGCGAGAGTGCGGCTCGTCAACACTCAGAAGTGCCTCGCATAGCGAGCTGCTCGGAGAGGAACCGTCTGCCCTGTGAGGCAGTCTAGGCGTCTAACGTTGGAGATTTGGTCGGGCCGTGTGATTCGTAGTTCCGGATGTTCCGGACGTTTTGGCCGTTGTCTATTTTTGTATTGTCCTTTATCTTTGCATTGCTTTTGTTCTCTATTTTCCTTTTATTTGAGTGCGCCTTTATTTACGCTCTTGATTACAGTGAAGATGGACACATATTTACGTTTTTGCTTTAGTTGTGCTTTGCATGGCTTTTATGTCCTGAAAGAACTGTGCTCGCACTGACGGACATAAATACACGAAATGAATTGGACTCAATTGTGTGAGAACTACGCTGATTAGGATTGTATCTAACTTACGGGGTTATTCAGTCGATGTTTACGCGGCGATCGGACGCCGCTGTGCGTAAAACCCGCCTGACGTGCACCGAGCGGCTGTTTTATAGAGCTTCTGTCTACCCATGGCTGTCGGTCAAACCCGGGATCTGTTGCGTGGTTCATCCGCAATGACGGAGGAAGTCATCAAGGGGTGCACCTCTTGATTTCCCATTTCACCACGATCACCACGACTTGGCCATTTTTTCCTATTTCTCCATTCACCAAGACTTGGTCAAAATCAGTTCCGGTGGCCATGGTGGTCGGGGATTCACCAGCGTACCAAATTACCAGGCCCTGGATGGCGCGGTTCGTTGGAATTGGCAGAGGGATGCACTGCACCCACATTCTGCACCCGAACACTCTGAAGGATGCGGCGCCGGTGCACCCGAACACTCTGAAGGATGCGGCGCCGGTGCACCCGAACACTCTGAAGGATGCGGCGCCGGTGCACCCGAACACTCTGAAGGATGCGGCGCCGGTGCACCCGAACACTCTGAAGGATGCGGCGCCGGTGCACCCGAACACTCTGAAGGATGCGGCGCCGGTGCACCCGAACACTCTGAAGGATGCGGCGCCGGTGCACCCGAACACTCTGAAGGATGCGGCGCCGGTGCACCCGAACACTCTGAAGGATGCGGCGCCGGTGCACCCGAACACTCTGAAGGATGCGGCGCCGGTGCACCCGAACACTCTGAAGGATGCGGCGCCGGTGCACCCGAACACTCTGAAGGATGCGGCGCCGGTGCACCCGAACACTCTGAAGGATGCGGCGCCGGTGCACCCGAACACTCTGAAGGATGCGGCGCTGGTGCACCCGAACACTCTGAAGGATGCGGCGCTGGTGCACCCGAACACTCTGAAGGATGCGGCGCCGGTGCACCCGAACACTGAAGGATGCGGCGCCGGTGCACCCGAACACTCTGAAGGATGCGGCGCCGGTGCACCCGAACACTCTGAAGGATGCGGCGCCGGTGCACCCGAACACTCTGAAGGATGCGGCGCCGGTGCACCCGAACACTCTGAAGGATGCGGCGCCGGTGCACCCGAACACTCTGAAGGATGCGGCGCCGGTGCACCCGAACACTCTGAAGGATGCGGCGCCGGTGCACCCGAACACTCTGAAGGATGCGGCGCCGGTGCACCCGAACACTCTGAAGGATGCGGCGCCGGTGCACCCGAACACTCTGAAGGATGCGGCGCCGGTGCACCCGAACACTCTGAAGGATGCGGCGCCGGTGCACCCGAACACTCTGAAGGATGCGGCGCCGGTGCACCCGAGCACTCTGAAGGATGCGGCGCCGGTGCACCCGAACACTCTGAAGGATGCGGCGCCGGAAAGCGCTCGTCGACCGCTATCGGTACACTTAATTTCGCTCGTCTAACTCGAACTTCCGTCAACCAGAGGACAGTGTGTTTAAGCTGCACTGGGAAAGGGGTGCACTGCACGTGTGCCGTGCAATGGGGAAGGGGTGCACTGCACGTGTGCCGTGCAGTGTGCACGCACTCGAGCACCCCGAGGAGTGATGCAGTGCCAGGAAGTGCTCCTCCAGCTTTTTCGGCTCGTCATATTTGGTCTATCCAGCTCAAGAATGGCGCGTGGCTCTGGCCGAACTGTTGTCTCCCTTTCGTCTGCGGTGGACAAACCAGGGTCACGGTTTGGTGCGGTGTGTATATGGGGGGGGGGGGGGGTAGATTACGGATGACAGGATCGTCTGATCAGCGAAGTGCAGTGCCGGCAGGCCTTGTAGTGTGCGGCCTCGCAGTTCCTCTGGGCTCTGTGATTCTCCTCCCAGACGACCAGTCGATAGGGAGTTCTCGTGAATTTGTGAGTGCGTAGAAGTGATTGAGTGCGTATTTGAGAACAGTGTAAAAATACTGAAGTTTTTCTTAGTGTGTGCTTTACCATGCACATGTTAAACATTGATTTGTTTTAATAAACTTAGTCCGAATGTTTTGATTGTGCGGACCCACTATTTGACCCGATTGTGCGGATCAGGTCCGCGCTAAACAAAGCTTGTTGCGCAGACCCTCACCACACTATCCGATCGCGCGATTCCAGTTCATCGACATAATTTAGTGGTGAAAGTCTTATGTCCCCGAACGACAAGTCACGGTCCGCCCTGCCCGCTGGCTATATCTGACCTTGAATCTATAACAGATTGATTGACAGACATTCTGTGACAGATTTGTTGTAAATATCCCGCCATTTTCTCCAAAATTTCAAGTGACCTCGTAATTGTAATTTGTAACGTGTGTGACTTGTTCTCTCCTTGCAGGCTGCACCGGCCTCTTGGTCGTAATTGTAATTTGTAACGTGTGTGACTTGTTCTCTCCTTGCAGGCTGCACCGGCCTCTTGATCGTAATTGTAATTTGTAACGTGTGTGACTTGTTCTCTCCTTGCAGACTGCACCGGCCTCTTGTACAGAGGATGATGAGTTCCGTATCGAAGGAATTCGAGCAAGCTAAGGAGAGAGTCAACACATTGCCAGAAGATCCTGGTGAGAATATGCAGACACATATTCATTATTG
>JAXIVJ010009895.1:0-17500 GCA_036785665.1 Chirona hameri
GTTATTGCCTCTTAATTGTTTGTTTTCCATTTTGCTGAGCCATCATGGCGACGTAACTGTCAAGATACGGTCTGAAACCCTGAGACCATTTAACCTAATACGTAACCTCGTGTTTTCTGCTGCTCGACACAGGTAACATGATTAACTGGCTGGCCAGTAGATGAGACGTCAGCGATCAGACCTCATTACGAGCGGCTGGCTGTCGACTTCCTTCCACTCTCCGACTGATACGCGTTTGTTACTCCATCCCTCGTCCCTCCATGGCCCGAGCCGGGCCCGGGAGGCGCACCGCCGTGTTTTAGCTCACTATACCCCTGCTCTCTGCGGCGGCCCGGCGGCGAGCTGACGGAGGAGGCCGCTCTGGGGAGGAGAGGCGGTGAAGTGACGGAGGAGGGCCGCTCTGGGGAGGAGAGGCGGTGAGGTGACGGAGGAGGTCGCTTTGGGGAGGAGAGGCGGTGAGGTGACGGAGGAGGCCGCTCTGGGGAGGAGAGGCGGTGAGGTGACGGAGAGGAGAGCCGCTCTGCAGAGGAGAGGCGGTGAGCTGACGGAGGAGGGCAGCTTTGGGGAGGAGAGGTGGTGAGCTGACGGAGGAGGCCGCTCTGGGGAGGAGAGGTGGTGAGCTGATGGAGGAGGGCCGCTCTGGGGAGGAGAGGCGGTGAGGTGACGGAGGAGGGCCGCTCTGGGGAGGAGAGGCGGTGAGGTGACGGAGGAGGGCCGCTCTGCAGAGGAGAGGCGGTGAGCTGACGGAGGAGGGCAGCTTTGGGGAGGAGAGGCGGCGAGCTGACGGAGGAGGCCGCTCTGGGGAGGAGAGGCGGTGAGCTGACGGAGGAGGGCCGCTCTGCAGAGGAGAGGCGGTGAGCTGACGGAGGAGGCCGCTCTGCAGAGGAGAGGAGGAGAGGTAGTGAGCTGACGGAGGAGGGCTGCTCTGGGGAGGAGAGCTGATCCCATTTACCAGGCCGCACTGCAATCATCCATCATCAGAAGAGCACGAGGACGGCCGACACCGGTCGCCCGAGGGCCTCAGAAGAGCCGGCGGAGGCCATTACAGTGAGCACGGGGCTGCTGCCCATCCCAGCAAAATGACAACTCAGGTGCTTCTGTTCTGTCAGACGGGCATCAGAAGATTCGGCGGAGTTCAGCTGACCAATAGGATAACAGTATATTTGATAGAGAAGATACATTACGTCCTACTTTGATTTGTGCAAGGTGATCGCATACATATCGGACATCCTATGTCAAAACGCAAGGATGCCAGGAACCATATCGGAAGCCTTTATGCATTTTTTTTCTCCGGTCTTTGATGCTCGAGTTAACTTCGTCTATCGTCTGTTGTCACGCGAATATCTCTTTGAACTTGCTGACATCCCCACTGTGCCTTGCTGGGGCGGCACGACTCTGGAGTCTGGATATAATGGTCTCAGCAGGAAAACACACGTCACTGTGCCTTGCTGGGCGGCACGACTCTGGAGTCTGGATATAATGGTCTCAGCAGGAAAACACACGTCACTGTGCCTTGCTGGGCGGCACGACTCTGGAGTCTGGATATAATGGTCTCAGCAGGAAAACACACGTCACTCGACAGCGCTGATTACAATACCAACTCTGATTACAATACCAACTCTGATTACAATACCAACTCTGATTACAATACCAACTCTGATTACAATACCAACTCTGATTACAACTTAAATGTGTTGAAATTGGCGGCATATCAGTCTTACTTGCGTATGCCATATCATGAGTGGAATTTCAAACTACTGTTCCGATCACCGAATGACACTGATCGGAGTTGAATTATAAATCAGACGTAGTACCCTATAATTACAGACTCACATCACGCCAGCGACCCTAGCGTCCCCACTTTCGCCGGCGTAGCGTACTTCCGTCACGTACCAACGTCCAACAGTACGGGAGCGGAAACAATGCCCTGGCGTAACCTCCGTTCCGCCCCGTGGGCTGCCCGCCCCGCTAGTTAGCTCTACTCTCCACCGCAGTCCAACGGGAGCCTGACAGAGCCGCTCCACACCTAACCGAGGGTCACATCACTCCAGCGCCAGGACATGACCCGTCACAACCGTCACAACCGTCACATCCGCCACAACGTGGCCAAATGAACCGTCACAGCGTCTACAGCCAGATTCGCAGCGGTCACGCCCGGCCGTCACAGCCGTCATAACAGTCAGTACCAGCAGTCACACCCAGCCGTCACAGCCGTCATAACCGTCAATGCCAGCAGTCACAGCCAGCCGCCACAACCGTCATAACCGTCACATCCGCCACAGCCATCATAACCGTCAATACCAGCAGTCACACCCAGCCGTCACACCCAGTCGTCATAACCGTCAATACCAGCATTCACACCCAGCCGTCACACCCAGTCGTCATAACCGTCAATACCAGCAGTCACACCCAGCCGTCACAGCCGTCATAACAGTCAATACCAGCAGTCACACCCAGCCGTCACAACCGTCATAACCGTCAATACCAGCAGTCACACCCAGCCGACACAGCTGTCATAACCGTCAATACCAGCAGTCACACCCAGCCGACACAACCAGCCGTCACAGCCGCCATAACCGTCAATACCAGCAGTCACACCCAGCTGTCACACCCAGTCGTCATAACCGTCAATACCAGCAGCCACACCCAGCTGTCACAGCCGTCATAACCGTCACTGCCAGCAGTCATGCCCAGCCGTCACAGCCGTCATAACCGTCACTGCCAGCAGTCACGCCCAGCCGACACAGCCGTCATAACCGTCAATACCAGCAGTCACACCCAGCCGTCACAGCCGTCATAACCGTCAATACCAGCAGTCACACCCAGCCGTCACAACCGTCATAACCGTCAATACCAGCAGTCACACCCAGCTGTCACACCCAGTCGTCATAACCGTCAATACCAGCAGTCACACCCAGCCGTCATAACCGTCACTGCCAGCAGTCACGCCCAGCCGTCACAGCCGTCATAACCGTCACTGCCAGCAGTCACGCCCAGCCGACACAGCCGTCATAACCGTCAATACCAGCAGTCACACCAGCCGTCACAGACGTCATAACCGTCACTGCCAGCAGTCACGCCCAGCCGTCACAGTCGTCATAACCGTCACTGCCAGCAGTCACGCCCAGCCGACACAACCATCATAACCGTCAATACCAGCAGTCACACCCAGCCGACACATCCAGAGGTCACAATATGAGGTCACATCCACAGGTCACAGCTAGCCGTCACCCAGCCGCTACACCCAGTGGTCACAGTCGTCACAGTCACACTGTGGTAGACGTGGTTACCACAGGTGACTGACTGTGGTAACCACAGTCAGTCACCACAGCTATTACAGCCACCACAGCAGTCACAGTCAGTCTCACGTAAGACGTACCCACTGCCGTAATACCCAGAACATACCCACAGAGCCGGAGGTCACAGCCAGCCCTCACACCAAGCCATCGCTTTCTTTTTTTCTTGGGTAAATTTAAGGCATTTCGGCCCACTCGGACCATTGCGTGCCTGTATCCGTCGCCGTCGTAAACCGTCGCAACCCCCGCAACTCTTTAACAGTCCCAGATCATGCAAAGCCGCCACATCCCGAGGTCAAACCAAAGGTCAAACCAAAGGTCACCACCAGAGGTCACACTGCGCCGCCACATGACGCGTGGCAGCCACCCGCTGCGTCCGGGTCAGCATCGTCCAATACAGGCGCCAGACCAGGCCAATCGCCCCTCGTAAAGCGCAGCGTGCTGGCGGCGGCTGTGCTGGCGGTGAGGCAGGCGAGATTTAGCCCGGCCGCCGCAGAGATATGGTGTCGAAAGCTTTCGAAATATCAATAAAGGGGCTGCTAAATCTCGGCTCATAGGTTCAAAGGCTCCAGGTTTCTGGTGACTGTGAATGGTGTGCTGCTTGGGAAGGTAGGGTGGTGTTTAAGTGTTTCTGTGCTCATTGGATTGGTTCTGAACCCCAGAACACTGCGTATCTAACACATCACAGTACGGATCCTACTCTCTGACACCTCACAGTATGGGATCCTACTCTCTAACACCTCACAGTACGGGATCCTACTCTCCAACACCTCACAGTACGGGATCCTACTCTCCAACACCTTACAGTACGGTATCCTACTATCCAACACCTCACAGTACGGGATCCTACTCTCTGACACTTCACAGTGTGGGATCCTACTCTCTAACACCTCACAGTACGGGATCCTACTCTCTGACACCTCACAGTACGGGATCCTACTCTCCAACACCTCACAGTACGGGATCCTACACTCCAACACCTCACAGTATGGGATCCTACTCTTCAACACCTCACAGTACGGGATCCTACTCTCCAACACCTCACAGTACAGGATCCTACTCTCCAACACCTCACAGTACGGGATCCTACTCTCCAACACCTCACAGTACGGGATCCTACTCTCCAACACCTCACAGTACGGGATCCTACTCTGCAACACCTCACAGTACGGGATCCTACACTCCAACACCTCACAGTACGGTATCCTACTCCTCAACACCTCACAGTACGGGATCCCACTCTCCAACACCTCACAGTACGGGATCCTACTCTCCAACACCTCACAGTACGGGATCCTACTCTCGGACACCTCACAGTACGGGATCCTACTCTACAACACCACAGTACGGGATCCTACTCTCCAACACCTCACAGTACGGGATCCTACTCTCCAACACCTCATAGTACGGGATCCTACTCTCCAACACCTCACAGTACAGGATCCTACTCTCCAACACCTCACAGTACGGGATCCTACTCTCCAACACCTAACATTACGGGATCCTACTCTCCAACACCTCACAGTACGGGATCCTACTCTCCAACACCTCACAGTATGAGATCCTACTCTCTGACACCTCACAGTATAGGATCCTACTCTCCAACACCTCACAGTATGGGATCCTACTCTCCAACACCTCACAGTACGGGATCCTACTCTCCAACACCTCACAGTACGGGATCCTACTCTCCAACACCTCACAGTATGGGAACCTACTCTCCAACACCTCACAGTACGGGATCCTACTCTCCAACACCTCACAGTACGGGATCCTACTCTCCAACACCTCACAGTACGGGATCCTACTCTTCAACACCTCATAGTACGGGATCCTACTCTCCAACACCTCACAGTACGGGCCTACTCTCTAACACCTCACAGTACGAGATCCTACTCTCGGACACCTCACAGTACGGGATCCTACTCTCCAACACCTCACAGTACGGGATCCTACTCTCCAACACCTCACAGTACGGGATCCTACTCTCCAACACCTCACAGTACGGGATCCTACTCTCCAACACCTCACAGTACGGGATCCTACTCTCCAACACCTCACAGTACGGGATCCTACTCTCCAACACCTCACAGTACGGGATCCTACTCTCCAACACCTCACAGTACGGGATCCTACTCTCCAACACCTCACAGTATGGGATCCTACTCTCCAATACTTCACAGTACGGGATCCTACTCTCCAACACCTCACAGTACGGGATCATACTCTCCAACACCTCACAGTACGGGATTATACTCTCCAACACCTCACAGTATGGGATCCTACTCTCCAACACCTCACAGTACGGGATCCTACTCTCCAACACTTCACAGCACGGGATCCTACTTTCCAACACCTCACAGTACGGGATCCTACTCTCCAACACCTCACAGTACGGGATCCTACTCTCCAACACCTCACAGTACGGGATCCTACTCTCCAATACCTCACAGTACGGGATCCTACTCTCCAACACCTCACAGTACGGGATCCTACTCTCCAACACCTCACAGTACGGGATCCTACTCTCCAACACCTCACAGTACGGGATCATACTCTTCAACACCTCACAGTACGGGATCCTACTCTCCAACACCTCACAGTATGGGATCCTACTCTCCAACACCTCACAGTACGGGATCCTACTCCCCACCACCTTATGGTATTATCTTGTTTCTGTGAGTCAGCTCATGCGACTTTTATCTTCAAAATTACCGGCCGTTATAAGCTTCCAAAGGAAGTACGTTTCGGCAGCGAATTTCAGAACTCTGTGAAAAGCAGCTTTCGAGACGCCGTTACAGCCACCACGCGAGACACGACTCGCGGGACTCGCGGACACGACTCGCGTGCCCGCCTCGACGCCTGGTGCCTGACATGGCGAAAAGCGCGCCGCTTTTCGTGTGTTCAGCCGAGCGGTGTAACCGGCACGCTGACAGCTGCCGATACTGATGGTGACGCATCACGCACGCCGCGACACGCCTCGTGACGCCTGCTGGTCACGTGTCACGCCCCACGGTGACGCCAGACGGTCACGTGACACGCCCCACGGTGACGCCAGACGGTCACGTGACACGCCCCTCGGTGACGCCTGCTGGTCACGTGACACGCCCCACGGTGACGCCTGCTGATCACGTGACACGCCCCACGGTGACGCCTGCTAATCACGTGACACGCCCCACGGTGACGCCAGACGGTCACGTGACACGCCCCTCGGTGACGCCTGCTGATCACGTGACACGCCCCTCAGCCGCCGTCGAGCGCCACCAGCTGCAGCTCCGCCCGGCTCGCTGCCGTAGGCGACGTGCTCGTTTGTTCGACACGGCGTGCTGCGTTCCGGGCGGCGTTTATTAATCGCCATCAAGCGTCTTCAAACGCTACTACGAGCCACAATTACGTCATCAACCGTCATCAACCGTCATCAAACGTCACGAAGCGTCATCAAATGTCGCTCCGCGCCACAAAAGGCCATCACGCGTCATCAATCGTCAGCCCACGCCACAATAACGCTATCCAGCGTCAACATGTGCCACAATAACGTCATTAAAAGTCAGCATGTGCCACATTTGTGCCATCAATAGTCCCTAAGCGCCACAGCAACGCTATCAAAAGTCACCGAGCGTCACAGCAACACACTCAATAGTCCCCGAGCGCCACAGCAACGCCATCAATAGTCCCCGAGCGTCACAGCAACACTATCAATAGTCCTTAGCGTCACAGCAACGCTATCAAAAGTCACCGAGAGTCATCAAACGTCATCATACGCCACAAACTGTGCAGTGCGGCTATCGCAGCGCAGTGCGGCTATCGCAGAGCAGTACGGCTATCGCAGCGCAGTACGGCTATCACATCGCAGTGGGGCTATCACAGCGCAGTGCGGCTATCGCAGCGCAGTGCGGCTATCACAGCGCAGTGCGGCTATCACAGCGCAGTGGGGCTATCACAGCGCAGTGGGGCTATCACAGCGCAGTGGGGCTATCACAGCGCAGTGGGGCTATCACAGCGCAGTGCGGCTATCGCAGCGCACTGGGGCTATCACAGCGCAGTGCGGCTATCACAGCGCAGTGGGGCTATCGCAGCGCAGTGCGGCTATCGCAGCGCAGTGCGGCTATCGCAGAGCAGTGCGGCTATCACGGCGCAGTGCGACTATCACAGCGCAGTGCGGCTATCACAGCGCAGTGCGGCTATCCCGGCGCAGACCGTCAGAAGTATCCCCGCACCCTGACTGAGGCCATCATCAGGGGTACAGCTGGGCTGCCCGCTGGGCGCACCTTTGTTTTTCACGTTAATTATCCGGTCTTGATGGAGTGGAACAGGGCCGGGGAGCGGCGGGGTGCAGGCGGCGAGGGGAGGGGGAGGGGAGGAAGAGGGGAGGCAGGAGGAGCGGGGGAGAGGAGGGGATGACAGGGATGCCGGGAGCGGGGGAAGCAATGGTCAACAAACGGGACGCAGAAGAGGCAGGAAGCGGTCGCCTAGCGCGCATAGTTGTGAATTACAAGCAAGTAAATATACAGATCAGGCAACAGTGCACACATATGGGATGCCGGACTGGGTTACCAGCTCTATTGTATGAATCTGGCAGCTCTATTGTATGAATCTGGCAGCTGTGATCAGTGAACCCGCGGCTCAAATTAACGCAGCTTGATTTTAGTTGAATCAGCCCGTTGTATTATTGTACCGCCCACCCGCAGGATATTTGCAAGGTCGAATGGCGGTAAAAATATAGCTGGGTCCGGGATGCATCACGTTTCATAAATCTTCACCCGTCTGCACTGAGATGATAACGCTAAATCTGAGCTAAACCACGCACGGAGGGCTCTTTTGCTAGTTCAGGGAAGAAATGGGCGAGAGCGAACTTCGGCGCGAGGAACGCACCAAAGTTTTGCAATCCACCGGCTCCCATTCCTCGCAGAGATGACCGTTTGAGACCGCAGCAGAAGAAAAGAGAGAGTTTAGAGCAGACTGGTTGGTCTCGTCCTGTGCCATGCAGGCGCGATCTATGTGGTGGGGCTGGCTAAGGCCATGGCCACGGCCAAAACGACTGAAATCGAATGTATGACTTAGAATGAAATCTTAGCATTTTCACAAGGGTAAACTTCTTAAGCAGATTTAAACAAAGAGATGCGAAATTCGACATGTTTTAAGGACTTTGTGAATATCTCTGGAAGTTGCCGTTTGGTATCCGCAAACGAGTTTTGTTGCCGCTTTGAATCCTCCCACGGCACCGCGCCGCGGAGGGGAAGAGTGCCCTCCAGCCCTCTACCAGCCACGTCCGCCTCCTGTCAGGGTCCCTCCTGTCAGGTCCCACCTGTCAGGTCCCTCCTGTCAGGTCCCTCCTGTCAGGTCCCTCCTGTCAGGTCCCTCCTGTCAGGTTTCTCCTGTCAGGTCCCTCCTGTCAGGTCCCTCCTGTCAGGTCCCTCCTGTCAGGTCCCTCCTGTCAGGTCCCTCCTGTCAGGTCTCTCCTGTCAGGTCCCACCTGTCAGCTCCCCCTGTCAGGTCCAGACACGTCCGCCTCCTGTCAGGTCCCTCCTGTCAGGTCCCACCTGTCAGGTCCCTCCTGCCAGGTCCAGACTCGTCCGCCTCCTGTCAGGTCCCTCCTGTCAGGTCTCACCTGTCAGGTCCCTCCTGTCAAGTTCCTCCTGTCAGGTCCCTCCTGTCAGGTCCCCCTGTCAGGTCCCTCCTGTCAGGTCCAGACTCGTCCGCCTCCTGTCAGGTCCCTCCTGTCAGGTCCCTCCTGTCAGGTCCCTCCTGTCAGGTCTCCCATGTCAGGTCCCTACTGTCAGGTCCCGCCTGTCAGGTCCCTCCTGTCAGGTCTCTCCTGTCAGGTCCCTCCTGTCATGCCCTCCTATCAGGTCAATCATGTCAGGTCCCACCTGGCAGGTCCCTCCTGTCAGGTCCCTCCTGTCAGGTCCCTCCTGTAAGGTCCCTCCTGTCAGGTCCCTCCTGTCAGGTCCAGACACGTCCCCCTTCTGTGAGGTCCCACCTGTCAGGTCCCTCCTGTCAGGTCCCTCCTGTCAGGTCCTCATGTCAGATCCTTCCTGTCAGGTCCCACCTGTCATGTCCCACCTGTCAGGTCCCACCTGTCAGGTCCCACATGTCAGGTCCCTCATGTCAGGTCCCACCTGTCAGGTTCCACCTGTCAGGTCCCTCATGTCAGGTCCCTCCTGGCAGGTCCATCCTGTCTGGTCCAGACACGTCCGCCTTCTGTCAGGTCCCTCCTGTCAGGTCCCTCCTGTCAGGTCCCTCCTGTCAGGTTCCTTCCTGTCAGGTCCCTCCTGTCAGGTCCCTCCTGTCAGGCCCCTCCTGTCAGGTCCCTTCTGTCAGGTCCCTCCTGTCAGGTCCCTCTTGTCAGGTCCCTCCTGTCAGGTCCCACCTGTCAGGTCCCACCTGTCAGGTCCCTCCTGTCAGGTCCCTCCTGTCAGGTCCCTCCTGCCAGGCCCCTCCTGTCAGGTCCCTCCTGTCAGGTCCCTCCTGTCAGGTCCCTCCTGTCAGGCCCCTCCTGTCAGGTCCCTCCTGTCAGGGTCCATCCTGTCAGGTCCCTCCTGTCAGGTCCCTCCTGTCAGGTCCCTCCTGTCAGGTCCCACCTGTCAGGTCCCTCCTGTCAGGCCCCTCCTGTCAGGTCCCTCCTGTCAGGTCCCTCCTGTCAGGCCCCTCATGTCAGGTCCCTCCTGTCAGGTCCCTCCTGTCAGGTCCCTCCTGTCAGGTCCCTCCTGTCAGGTCCCACCTGTCAGGTCCCACCTGTCAGGTCCCCCTGTCAGGTCTCTCCTGTCAGGTCCCTCCTGTCAGGTCCCTCCTGCCAGGTCCCACCTGTCAGGTCCCTCCTGTCAGGTCCAGACTCGTCCGCCTCCTGCCAGGTCCCTCCTGTCAGGTCCCTCCTGTCAGGTCCCTCCTGTCAGGTCCCTCCTGTCAGGTCCCTCCTGTCAGGTCCCTCCTGTCAGGTCTCCCATGTCAGGTCCCTCCAGTCAGGTCCCTCCTGTCAGGTCCCTCCTGGCAGGTCTCTCCTGTCAGGTCCCTCCTGTCATGCCCCTCCTGTCAGGTCCCTCATGTCAGGTCCCACCTGGCAGGTCCCTCCTGTCAGGTCCCTCCTGTCAGGTCCCTCCTGCCAGGTCCCTCCTGTCAGGTCCCTCCTGTCAGGTCCCACCTGTCAGGTCCCACCTGTCAGGTATCTCCTGGCAGGTCCCACATGTCAGGCCCCACCTGTCAGGTCCCTCATGTCAGGTGTCAGGTCCCTCCTGTCAGGTCCATCCTGTCTGGTCCAGACACGTCCGCCTTCTGTCAGGTCCCTCCTGTCAGGTCCCTCCTGTCAGGTCCCTCCTGTCAGGTCCCTCCTGTCAGGTCCCTCCTGTCAGGTTCCTCCTGTCAGGTCCAGACACGTCCGCCTCCTGTCAGGTCCCTCCTGGCAGGTCCCTCCTGTCAGGTCCCTCCTGTCAGGTCCCACCTGTCAGGTCCAGACGGGTCCGCCTCCTGTCAGGTCCCTCCTGTCAGGTCCCACCTGTCAGGTCCAGACACGTCCGCCTCCTGTCAGGTCCCTCCTGTCAGGTCCCTCCTGTCAGGTCCCTCCTGTCAGGTCCCACCTGTCAGGTCCCTCATGTCAGGTCCCTCCTGTCAGGTCCCTCATGTCAGGTCCCTCCTGTCAGGCCCCTCCTGTCAAGTCCCTCCTGTCAGGTCCCTCCTGTCAGGCCCCTCCTGTCAGGTCCCTCCTGTCAGGTCCCTCCTGTCAGGTCCCTCCTGTCAGGTCCCTCCTGTCAGGTCCCTCCTGTCAGGTACCACCTGTCAGGTCCCTTCTGTCAGGTCCCTCCTGTCAGGTCCCTCCTGTCAGGTCCCTCCTGTCAGGTTCCTTCCTGTCAGGTCCCTCCTGTCAGGTCCCTCCTGTCAGGCCCCTCCTGTCAGGTCCCTTCTGTCAGGTCCCTCCTGTCAGGTCCCTCTTGTCAGGTCCCTCCTGTCAGGTCCCACCTGTCAGGTCCCACCTGTCAGGTCCCTCCTGTCAGGTCCCTCCTGTCAGGTCCCTCCTGTCAGGCCCCTCCTGTCAGGTCCCTCCTGTCAGGTCCCTCCTGTCAGGCCCCTCCTGTCAGGTCCCTCCTGTCAGGGTCCATCCTGTCAGGTCCCTCCTGTCAGGTCCCTCCTGTCAGGTCCCACCTGTCAGGTCCCTCCTGTCAGGCCCCTCCTGTCAGGTCCCTCCTGTCAGGTCCCTCCTGTCAGGTCCCTCCTGTCAGGCCCCTCCTGTCAGGTCCCTCCTGTCAGGTCCCTCCTGTCAGGTCCCTCCTGTCAGGTCCCTCCTGTCAGGTACCTCCTGTCATGCCCCTCCTGTCAGGTCCCTCATGTCAGGTCCCTCCTGTCAGGTCCCTCCTGTCAGGTACCTCCTGTCAGGTCCCTCCTGTCAAGTCCCACCTGTCAGGTCCCTCCTGGCAGGTCCCACCTGTCAGGTCCCTCCTGGCAGGTCCCACATGTCAGGTCCCACCTGTCAGGTCCCTCATGTCAGGTCCCTCCTGTCAGGTCCCTCCTGTCAGGTCCATCCTGTCTGGTCCAGACACGTCCGCTTTCTGTCAGGTCCCTCCTGTCAGGTCCCTCCTGTAAGGTCCCTCCTGTCAGGTCCCTCCTGTCAGGTTCCTCCTGTCAGGTCCAGACACGTCCGCCTCCTGTCAGGTCCCTCCTGTCAGGTCCCTCCTGTCAGGTCCCTCCTGTCAGGTCCCACCTGTCAGGTCCAGACGGGTCCGCCTCCTGTCAGGTCCCTCCTGTCAGGTCCCACCTGTCAGGTCCAGACACGTCCGCCTCCTGTCAGGTCCCTCCTGTCAGGTCCCTCCTGTCAGGTCCCTCCTGTCAGGTCCCTCCTGTCAGGTCCCTCATGTCAGGTCCCTCCTGTCAGGTCCCTCCTGTCAGGTCCCACATGTCAGGTCCCTCCTGTCAGGTCCCTCCTGTCAGGTCCCTCCTGTCAGGTCCCTCCTGTCAGGTTCCTCCTGTCAGGTCCCTCCTGTCAGGTCCCTCCTGTCAGGTCCCTCCTGTCAGGTCCCTCCTGTCAGGCCCCTCCTGTCAGGTCCCTCCTGTCAGGGTCCCTCCTGTCAGGTCCCTCCTGTCAGGTCCCTCATGTCAGGTCCCACCTGTCAGGTCCCTCCTGTCAGGCCCCTCCTGTCAGGTCCCTCCTGTCAGGTCCCTCCTGTCAGGTCCCTCCTGTCAGGTCTCTCCTGTCAGGCCCCTCCTGTCAGGTCCCTCCTGTCAGGTCCCTCCTGTCAGGCCCCTCCTGTCAGGTCCCCCCTGCCAGGGTCCCTCCTGTCAGGTCCCACCTGTCAGGTCCCTTCTGTCAGGTCCCTCCTGTCAGGTCCCACCTGTCAGGTCCCACCTGTCAGGTCCCACCTGTCAGCTCCCCCTGTCAGGTCCAGACACGTCCGCCTCCTGTCAGGTCCCTCCTGTCAGGGTCCCTCCTGTCAGGTCCCTCCTGTCAGGTCCCCCCTGTCAGGTCCCTCCTGTCAGGTCCAGACTCGTCCGCCTCCTGTCAGGTCCCTCCTGTCAGGTCCCACCTGTCAGGTCCCTCCTGTCAGGTTCCTCCTGTTAGGTCCCTCCTGTCAGGTCCCCCTGTCAGGTCCCTCCTGTCAGGTCCCTCCTGTCAGGTCCCTCTTGTCAGGTCCAGACTCGTCCGCCTCCTGTCAGGTCCCTCCTGTCAGGTCCCTCCTGTCAGGTCCCTCCTGTCAGGTCCCTGCTGTCAGGTCCCTCATGTCAGGTCCCTCCTGTCAGGTCCCTCCTGTCAGGTCCCACCTGTCAGGTCCAGACACATCCACCTCCTGTCAGGGGCGGTCCGACGCTCGCCGTCCATCAGGGGGCCGAGCGAAGACGGCCCGCCACCCGTCGCCACTCCACCGCCGCCGCCGCCGTCTGCCTCCACCGCCGCCGCCGCCGGGAGGGCGGCGGTGGGAGGCTCTGTCCGCTGTGCCGGAGCTGTCGGGGGTGGGAGGGAGGCGGTGGGAGGCTCTGTCCGCTGTGTCGGAGCCTGTCGGAGTGGGAGGGAGCCGGTGGGAGGCTCTGCCCGCTGTGCCGGAGCCTGTGGGGGGTGGGAGGGAGCCGGTGGGAGGCTCTGTTCGCTGTGCCGGAGCCTGTGGGGGTGGGAGGGAGGCGGTGGGAGGCTCTGTCCGCTGTGCCGGAGCCTGTCGGGGGGTGGGAGGGAGGCGGTGGGAGGCTCTGTCCGCTGTGCCGGAGCTGTCGGGGGTGGGAGGGAGGCGGTGGGAGGCTCTGTCCGCTGTGCCGGAGCCTGTGGGGGGTGGGAGGGAGGCGGTGGGAGGCTCTGTCCGCTGTGCCGGAGCCTGTCGGGGACCAGCCGCGGGACAAACTGCAGCGCCTCTCCATATGTTGTTGCAGCGCCGGCGGGGCTGCAGCAGTGCAGTGTTGCAGGAGAGGGAGAGAGACGGACGGACGGACGCCGCCACCTGATGGCCGCCTCATTACTGCCAACAGCGGCCGTGTGGCGAGAGCTACTGTCCGTCATTACTGCCAACAGCGGCCGCGTGTTGAGAGCTACTGTCTGTCATTACTGCCAACAGAGGCCGAGTGGCGAGAGCTACTGTCCGTCATTACTGCCAACAGAGGCCGAGTGGCGAGAGCTACTGTCCGTCATTACTGCCAACAGCGGCCGAGTGGCGAGAGCTACTGTCTGTCATTACTGCCAACAGCGGCCTTCCGAGAGCTACTGTCCGTCATTACCGCCAACAGCGGCCGTGTGCCGAGAGCTACTGTCTGTCATTACTGCCAACAGCGGCCGCGTGTTGAGAGCTACTGTATGTCATTACTGCCAACAGCGGCCGAGTGCCGAGAGCTACTGTCTGTCATTACTGCCAACAGCGGCCTGCCGAGAGCTACTGTCTGTCATTACTGCCAACAGCGGCAGCGTGCCGAGAGTTACTGTCTGTCATTACTGCCAACAGCGGCCGAGTGGCGAGAGCTACTGTCTGTCATCACTGCCAACAGCGGTCATGTGCCGAGAGCTACTGTCTGTCATTACTGCCAACAGCGGCCGCGTGTTGAGCGCTACTGTCTGTCATTACTGCCAACAGCGGCCGAGTGCCGAGAGCTACTGTCTGGCATTACTGCCAACAGCGGCCTGCCGAGAGCTACTGTATGTCATTACTGCCAACAGCGGCAGCGTGCCGAGAGCTACTGTCTGTCATTACTGCCAACAGCGGCCGTGTGGCGAGAGCTACTGTCTGTCATTACTGCCAACAGCGGTCATGTGCCGAGAGCTACTGTCTGTCATTACTGCCAACAGCGGCCTTCCGAGAGCTACTGTCTGTCATTACTGCCAACAGCGGTCGTGTGCCGAGAGCTACTGTCCGTAATTTCTGCCAACAGCGGCCGTGTGGCGAGAGCTACTGTCTGTCATTACTGCCAACAGGGGCCGAGTGGCGAGAGCTACTGTCTGTCATTACTGCCAACAGAGGCCGCGTGCCGAGAGCTACTGTCTGTCATTACTGCCAACAGCGGCCTGCCGAGAGCTACTGTCTGTCATTACTGCCAACAGCGGCCTGCCGAGAGCTACTGTCTAGTCATTACTGCCAACGGCGGCCGCGTGTTGAGAGCTACTGTCTGTCATTACTGCCAACGGCGGCCGCGTGTTGAGAGCTACTGTCTGTCATTACTGCCAACAGCGGCCTGCCGAGAGCTACTGTCTAGTCATTACTGCCAACGGCGGCCGCGTGTTGAGAGCTACTGTCTGTCATTACTGCCAACAGAGGCCGAGTGTTGAGAGCTACTGTCTAGTCATTGCTGCCAACAGCGGCCGCGTGTTGAGAGCTACTGTCTGTCATTACTGCCAACAGCGGCCGCGTGTTGAGAGCTACTGTCTGTTATTACTGCCAACAGAGGCCGAGTGTTGAGAGCTACTGTCTAGTCATTGCTGCCAACAGCGGCCGCGTGTTGAGAGCTACTGTCTGTTATTACTGCCAACAGAGGCCGAGTGTTGAGAGCTACTGTCTGTCATTACTGCCAACAGAGGCCGAGTGTTGAGAGCTACTGTCTAGTCATTGCTGCCAACAGCGGCCGCGTGTTAAGAGCTACTGTCTGTTATTACTGCCAACAGAGGCCCCGTGTTGAGAGCTACTGTCTAGTCATTGCTGCCAACAGCGGCCGCGTGTTGAGAGCTACTGTCTGTTATTACTGCCAACAGAGGCCGCGTGTTGAGAGCTACTGTCTAGTCATTGCTGCCAACAGCGGCCGCGTGTTGAGAGCTACTGTCTAGTCATTACTGCCAACAGAGGCCGAGTGTTGAGAGCTACTGTCTAGTCATTACTGCCAACAGAGGCCGAGTGTTGAGAGCTACTGTCTGTCATTACTGCCAACAGCGGCCGCGTGTTGAGAGCTACTGTCTAGTCATTACTGCCAACAGAGGCCGCGTGTTGAGAGCTACTGTCTGTTATTACTGCCAACAGCGGCCGCGTGTTGAGAGCTACTATCTGTCATTACTGCCAACAGAGGCCGAGTGTTGAGAGCTACTGTCTGTTATTACTGCCAACAGCGGCCGAGTGTTGAGAGCTACTGTCTGTTATTACTGCCAACAGCGGCCGCGTGTTGAGAGCTACTGTCTGTCATTACTGCCAACAGAGGCCGCGTGTTGAGAGCTACTGTCTGCCATTACTGCCAACAGAGGCCGAGTGTTGAGAGCTACTGTCTGTTATTACTGCCAACAGCGGCCGAGTGGCGAGAGCTACTGTCTGTCATTACTGCCAACAGCGGCCGTGAGTTGAGAGCTACTGTCTGTTATTACTGCCAACAGCGGCCGCGTGTTGAGAGCTACTGTCTGTCATTACTGCCAACAGAGGCCGAGTGTTGAGAGCTACTGTCTGTTATTACTGCCAACAGCGGCCGCGTGTTGAGAGCTACTGTCTGTCATTACTGCCAACAGAGGCCGAGTGTTGAGAGCTACTGCCTGTTATTACTGCCAACAGCGGCCGCGTGTTGAGAGCTACTGTCTGTCATTACTGCCAACAGAGGCCGAGTGTTGAGAGCTACTGTCTGTTATTACTGCCAACAGCGGCCGCGTGTTGAGAGCTACTGTCTGTCATTACTGCCAACAGAGGCCGCGTGTTGAGAGCTACTGTCTGGCATTACTGCCAACAGCGGCCTGCCGAGAGCTACTGTCTAGTCATTACTGCCAACAGCGGCCTGCCGAGAGCTACTGTATGTCATAACTGCCAACAGCGGCCGAGTGGCGAGAGCTACTGTCTGTTATTACTGCCAACAGAGGCCGAGTGGCGAGAGCTACTGTCTGTTATTACTGCCAACGGCGGCCGCGTGTTGAGAGCTACTGTCTGTCATTACTGCCAACAGAGGCCGAGTGTTGAGAGCTACTGTCTAGTCATTACTGCCAACAGCGGCCGAGTGGCGAGAGCTACTGTCTGTTATTACTGCCAACAGAGGCCGAGTGGCGAGAGCTACTGTCTGTTATTACTGCCAACGGCGGCCGCGTGTTGAGAGCTACTGTCTGTCATTACTGCCAACAGCGGTCGTGTGCCGAGAGCTACTGTCCGTCATTTCTGCCAACAGCGGCCGTGTGGCGAGAGCTACTGTCTGTCATTACTGCCAACAGAGGCCGAGTGGCGAGAGCTACTGTCTGTTATTACTGCCAACAACGGCCGCGTGTTGAGAGCTACTGTCTGTTATTACTGCCAACAGCGGCCGTGTGGCGAGAGCTACTGTCTGTCGGCCGTGAGTCGAGAGATACTGTCTGTTATTACTGCCAACAGCGGCCGTGTGGCGAGAGCTACTGTCTGTCTGTGTCAGGTTGAAGCAGCGGGCCTCATCCAGCCGGCAGCAACCCGTCCGGTATACACGACGAGCGGTTAGAGAACAGACACATATCTGCAGTAAGCCAGCATCACTGCTTGGGACATGGCCAGTGGCCACCCTCCAGAGGACAGAGGCAGGGACGAATCCAGGGGAGGGGCATCGGGACATGCCCTCAGAAAATAACAGAAATCGGCCGATTATTGAAACGCTTCCGGATTTTAAACAAAACCTAAACTATTTTCACAAATAAGTTAATTTTAATCCAGTTCTTACAGCAAAGACTATCATGAACTGTTTTAAATAAATGTGTCAGACTACCGGATCTGCTCCCCTCAGACCAGATTATCTGCGCCGTTCCCGATCCGTCAGTGAAGGAAGGGTTCCCGGTTTAATTCCGGCCGGCGCCGCGATATTTATTCGCGTAACTGTGTGTGCGTATACGC
>JAXIVJ010009895.1:22500-49324 GCA_036785665.1 Chirona hameri
AGAGAGCGAGAGAGCGAGAGAGCGAGAGAGCGAGAGAGCGAGAGAGCGAGAGAGCGAGAGAGCGAGAGAGCGAGAGAGCGAGAGAGCGCGAGAGCGAGAGAGCGAGAGAGCGAGAGAGCGAGAGAGCGAGAGAGCGAGAGAGCGAGAGAGCGAGAGAGCGAGAGAGCGAGAGAGCGAGAGAGCGAGTCGAGAGAGCGAGAGAGCGTGAGAGCGAGAGAGCGAGAGAGCGAGAGAGAGCGAGAGAGCGAGAGAGCGAGAGAGCGAGAGAGCGAGAGAGCGAGAGAGCGAAGAGAGCGAGAGAGCCGAGAGAGCGAGAGAGCGAGAGAGCGAGAGAGCGATGAGAGCGAGAGAGCGAGAGAGCGAGAGAGCGAGGCGAGAGAGCGAGAGAGCGAGAGAGCGAGAGAGCGAGAGAGCGAGAGAGCGAGAGAGCGAGAGAGCGATGAGAGCGAGAGAGCGAGAGAGCGAGAGAGCGAGAGAGCGAGAGAGCGAGAGAGCGAGAGAGCGAGAGAGCGTGAGAGCGAGAGAGCGAGAGCGAGAGAGCGAGAGAGCGAGAGAGCGAGAGAGCGAGAGAGCGAGAGAGCGAGAGAGCGAGAGAGCGAGAGAGCGATGAGAGCGAGAGAGCGAGAGAGCGAGAGAGCGAGAGAGCGAGAGAGCGAGAGAGCGAGAGAGCGAGAGAGCGAGAGAGCGAGAGAGCGAGAGAGCGAGAGAGAGCGAGGAGAGCGAGAGAGCGAGAGAGCGAGAGAGCGAGAGAGCGAGAGCGAGAGAGCGAGAGAGCGGAGCGAGAGCGAGAGAGCGAGAGAGCGGAGCGAGAGAGCGAGAGAGCGATGAGAGCGAGAGAGCGAGAGAGCGAGAGAGCGAGAGAGCGAGAGAGCGAGAGAGCGAGAGAGCGAGAGAGCGAGAGAGCGAGAGAGCGAGAGAGCGAGAGAGCGAGAGAGCGAGAGAGCGAGAGAGCGAGAGAGCGAGAGAGCGAGAGAGCGAGAGAGCGAGAGAGCGAGAGAGCGAGAGAGCGAGAGAGCGAGAGAGCGAGAGAGCGAGAGAGCGAGAGAGCGAGAGAGCGAGAGAGCGAGAGAGCCGAGAGAGCGAGAGAGCGAGAGAGCGAGAGAGCGAGAGAGCGAGAGAGCGAGAGAGCGAGAGAGCGAGAGAGCGAGAGAGCGAGAGAGCGAGAGAGCGAGAGAGCGATGAGAGCGAGAGAGCGAGAGAGCGAGAGAGCGAGAGAGCGAGAGAGCGATGAGAGCGAGAGAGCGAGAGAGCGAGAGAGCGATGAGAGCGAGAGAGCGAGAGAGCGAGAGAGCGAGAGAGCGAGAGAGCGAGAGAGCGAGAGAGCGAGAGAGCGAGAGAGCGAGAGAGCGAGAGAGCGAGAGAGCGAGAGAGCGAGAGAGCGAGAGAGCGAGAGAGCGAGAGAGCGAGAGAGCGAGAGAGCGAGAGAGCGAGAGAGCGAGAGAGCGAGAGAGCGAGAGAGCGAGAGAGCGAGAGAGCGAGAGAGCGAGAGAGCGAGAGAGCGAGAGAGCGAGAGAGCGAGAGAGCGAGAGAGCGAGAGAGCGAGAGAGCGAGAGAGCGAGAGAGCGAGAGAGCGAGAGAGCGAGAGAGCGAGAGAGCGAGAGAGCGAGAGAGCGAGAGAGCGAGAGAGCGAGAGAGCGAGAGAGCGAGAGAGCGAGAGAGCGAGAGAGCGAGAGAGCGAGAGAGCGAGAGAGCGAGAGAGCGAGAGAGCGAGAGAGCGAGAGAGCGAGAGAGCGAGAGAGCGAGAGAGCGAGAGAGCGAGAGAGCGAGAGAGCGAGAGAGCGAGAGAGCGAGAGAGCGAGAGAGCGAGAGAGCGAGAGAGCGAGAGAGCGAGAGAGCGAGAGAGCGAGAGAGCGAGAGAGCGAGAGAGCGAGAGAGCGAGAGAGCGAGAGAGCGAGAGAGCGAGAGAGCGAGAGAGCGAGAGAGCGAGAGAGCGAGAGAGCGAGAGAGCGAGAGAGCGAGAGAGCGAGAGAGCGAGAGAGCGAGAGAGCGAGAGAGCGAGAGAGCGAGAGAGCGAGAGAGCGAGAGAGCGAGAGAGCGAGAGAGCGAGAGAGCGAGAGAGCGAGAGAGCGAGAGAGCGAGAGAGCGAGAGAGCGAGAGAGCGAGAGAGCGAGAGAGCGAGAGAGCGAGAGAGCGAGAGAGCGAGAGAGCGAGAGAGCGAGAGAGCGAGAGAGCGAGAGAGCGAGAGAGCGAGAGAGCGAGAGAGCGAGAGAGCGAGAGAGCGAGAGAGCGAGAGAGCGAGAGAGCGAGAGAGCGAGAGAGCGAGAGAGCGAGAGAGCGAGAGAGCGAGAGAGCGAGAGAGCGAGAGAGCGAGAGAGCGAGAGAGCGAGAGAGCGAGAGAGCGAGAGAGCGAGAGAGCGAGAGAGCGAGAGAGCGAGAGAGCGAGAGAGCGAGAGAGCGAGAGAGCGAGAGAGCGAGAGAGCGAGAGAGCGAGAGAGCGAGAGAGCGAGAGAGCGAGAGAGCGAGAGAGCGAGAGAGCGAGAGAGCGAGAGAGCGAGAGAGCGAGAGAGCGAGAGAGCGAGAGAGCGAGAGAGCGAGAGAGCGAGAGAGCGAGAGAGCGAGAGAGCGAGAGAGCGAGAGAGCGAGAGAGCGAGAGAGCGAGAGAGCGAGAGAGCGAGAGAGCGAGAGAGCGAGAGAGCGAGAGAGCGAGAGAGCGAGAGAGCGAGAGAGCGAGAGAGCGAGAGAGCGAGAGAGCGAGAGAGCGAGAGAGCGAGAGAGCGAGAGAGCGAGAGAGCGAGAGAGCGAGAGAGCGAGAGAGCGAGAGAGCGAGAGAGCGAGAGAGCGAGAGAGAGAGAGAGAGAGAGAGGAGAGAGAGAGAGAGAGAGAGAGAGAGAGAGGAGAGAGAGAGAGCTGCTCCTTTCTGTGAACAAGACCGCACTTCTTCCTTGAGGCCGACATTAGCGGAGCCGAGAGCCACTGCAGCGGCCGCTCAATGACGCTTTCTGCTCTCAAATTACCGACCCATTGACAGGCCCAGGACGGCCGTAGCCCGACAGACAGACTGACAGACTGACAGACTGACAGACTGATCAGCGGAGAGAGGGCTGCTCTGAGGGCGGTGTAATGAGCTGTAATGATAGCCACGGCTCGCAGCTAAAACGAGAATAACACCACAGACTGAAGCAGCCAGCAACCAGTAGTTCTAGCAACCAGCGGCGACCGTCAGCCAGCAACCAACGACAACCAGCAACCAGCGACTGAAGCAAGCATCACAGCCGGTCGACAAAAGCCCACGCTTGGTGCGTTCAGTATTTTCCAAGTTATTTATCATTCATTAAATCAATATACGTTCAAAAGAAAAGAAAAAAATCCAACTGACATGTTCGCATGATTTGTGTATGTAAATCAGCTTCAACAAATCACAGCGTAATTTTCGCGCCCAATCTATGCTCCATCTGGAGCCCATCCTCTAAAGCGAATGGATTCCCATTAGGGGGAATATATTTCTGTACGCTCCATCTGGGGCTATTCCGGGCTATCGAGACTCCCCGATCTCTCATTAGGACTTCCGTCGTCTCCGATTGCCTGTCAGATCACGCCCTTTCGTGTGTTTTTCACAGAGCGGAACCCGGCCATTAAGGCGTGTTTTTTTTCTTCTCTCGCACGGCTTTGATGTGAATACGGGCAGTGATCGTAAGCAGTAGCGTAGACTGGAGACACTGTCCACCCAGACTTGTGAGGTGAAGAAGACGGAGACCGCTGGGCGTCTAATTTAAATGGCGGAGCTACAAACAGATCTGTTGAAGTCGCCAAATGTCGTCGAACGAAAACCGTACTACCTCGAAAGCAGCAATGTGCCAACCCATCCGCTCCGCTGGGCGATTACTGGTGTCAAGTGGTGGTGCAAGCCAGTGATAGACAATTAGGGATTGATAACCTGTACTACCCGTGACACCTGTCGTACCTATAATAGTTTTTGTACCCGTCATACACGCGAAGTACCCGTCAAAAACCTACGGTGCCCGACATACACCCGTAGTACCCGTTGTGCCGCTGTGGAACACGTGATAACCCCGTTATAGCTGGCACTCACCCATTATACCAGTGGAACACCTATAGCACCCGTTATACACACGTTAAACCCGTGAAAACTCCACCCGGGCTTAGCGTATATGTTCATTGATACCGTACCGTATGTCGATGACCTTTGTTTCGCAGTGATTCCGTGGTTGCTTCTCCTTGGTTGTGGCACTGTAGTCCGTGGTCGGATCTGATTGGCTTTCGACTGGAGTGAAACGATGTAAAACTCGTATCCGTAAACTGTTTCATAAAACTGTGTGTAACTATCGTATCAAATTCGTCGAAAATGTACGAATTATACACCACTCGGTAGTATCCGTAAACTCGTTCGAAAACCTTAAAATCACGTACATCACGTACTTATAGCAATGTGGTACGCAATGTAGAACTGCCGCTTTACTGTGTTAAATTCGTTCCGGAATGACAGACAGACAGACAGACAGACGCTTGTCAAATAGTAATATAGATAATGCAAATCAAAGCAAGAAAAAATACCTACTCTCAAACTTATTCGTTTAATCCTTCCGACCGACACATTGGTGTATGTGGCAGGAAGCTATATATCCCGATATACCCGATAGCACAAAAACCTGAACACCAAATATGGTAACGGTTTCCATTCAATAATTCCTCCTGCCATACCTGGAGCCAATTAGTGGCTATT
Organism: Chirona hameri; assembly: GCA_036785665.1. Lineage (NCBI taxonomy): Eukaryota > Metazoa > Arthropoda > Thecostraca > Balanomorpha > Balanidae > Chirona > Chirona hameri. Next base: position 27,182 of record JAXIVJ010009895.1, read on the forward strand.
AACCTCTAACTGTTCCGCAAGGTCATTAACCTACTGCGTCCATTAACCTACTGCGTCCATTAACTCACTGCGTCCATTAACCCACTGAGCCTCAGAAGCCGGGCGGGAATGAGTTGCCACCACAGGCGCCGCCGCAACTGCAGAGCTAATATCGGGACGCTGGCTGCAAAAAATGACCCGAGCCAATCAGGCAGCGGCGCCCGGGTAAAATCTGGCCCGAATACGTGCCCGACACACTGCAGGAAATCGCTCTAATTTGCTGCCGCGAGAGTGTCGAGGCTGTTCTGCGGAACGGACTAGTCTCTCAGTCGACGGGGAGTGTTGCGGCGAGTGGTGAGGAGTTGGCACACAGGCCATGGTTCCTCTTACTCTCTCAGTCATTCGAACTCTCTGCACACAGGCCATGGTTCCTCTTACTCTCTCAGTCATTCGAACTCTCTACACACAGGCCATGGTTCCTCTTACTCTCTCAGTCATTCGAACTCTCTGCACACAGGCCATGGTTCCTCTTACTCTCTCAGTCATTCGAACTCTCCGCACACAGGCCATGGTTACTCTTACTCTCTCAGTCATTCGAACTCTCTACACACAGGTCATGGGTTCTCTTACTCTCTCAGTCATTCGAATTCTCTACACACAGGCCATGGTTCCTCTTACTCTCTCAGTCATTCGAACTCTCTGCACACAGGCCATGGTTCCTCTTACTCTCTCAGTCATTCGAACTCTCTACACACAGGCCATGGTTCCTCTTACTCTCTCAGTCATTCGAACTCTCTACACACAGGCCATGGTTCCTCTTACTCTCTCAGTCATTCGAACTCTACACACAGGCCATGGTTCCTCCTACTCTCTCAGCCATTCGAACTCTCTGCACAAAAGCCATGGTTTATCTTACTCTCTCAGTCATTCGAACTCTCACACACAGGCCATGGTTCCTCTTACTCTTTCAGTCATTCGAACTCTCTACACACAGGCCATGGTTCCTCTTACTCTCTCAGTCATTCGAACTCTACACACAGGCCATGGTTCCTCTTACTCTCTCAGTCATTCGAACTCTCTGCACACAGGCCATGGTTCCTCTTACTCTCTCAGTTATTCGAACTCTCCGCTGCCCACAGGCCATGGTTCCTCTTACTCTCTCAGTCATTCGAACTCTCTACACACAGGCCATGGTTCCTCTTACTCTCTCAGTCATTCGAACTCTCTGCACACAGGCCATGGTTCCTCTTACTCTCTCAGTCATTCGAACTCTCCGCACACAGGCCATGGTTACTCTTACTCTCTCAGTCATTCGAACTCTCTACACACAGGTCATGGGTTCTCTTACTCTCTCAGTCATTCGAACTCTCTACACACAGGCCATGGTTCCTCTTACTCTCTCAGTCATTCGAACTCTCTGCACACAGGCCATGGTTCCTCTTACTCTCTCAGTCATTCGAACTCTCTACACACAGGCCATGGTTCCTCTTACTCTCTCAGTCATTCGAACTCTCTACACACAGGCCATGGTTCCTCTTACTCTCTCAGTCATTCGAACTCTACACACAGGCCATGGTTCCTCTTACTCTCTCAGCCATTCGAACTCTCTGCACACAAGCCATGGTTTATCTTACTCTCTCAGTCATTCGAACTCTCACACACAGGCCATGGTTCCTCTTACTCTTTCAGTCATTCGAACTCTCTACACACAGGCCATGGTTCCTCTTACTCTCTCAGTCATTCGAACTCTACACACAGGCCATGGTTCCTCTTACTCTCTCAGTCATTCGAACTCTCTGCACACAGGCCATGGTTCCTCTTACTCTCTCAGTTATTCGAACTCTCCGCTGCCCACAGGCCATGGTTCCTCTTACTCTCTCAGTCATTCGAACTCTCTACACACAGGCCATGGTTCCTCTTACTCTCTCAGTCATTCGAACTCTCTGCTGCCCGGGCCATGGTTCCTCTTACTCTCTCAGTCATTCGAACTCTCTACACACAGGCCATGGTTCCTCTTACTCTCTCAGTCATTCGAACTCTCTGCACACAGGCCATGGTTCTTCTTACTCTCTCAGTCATACGAACTCTCTGCACACAGGCCATGGTTCCTCTTACTCTCTCAGTCATTCGAACTCTCTACACACAGGGCATGGGTTCTCTTACTCTCTCAGTCATTCGAACTCTCTACACACAGGCCATCGTTCCTCTTACTCTCTCAGTCATTCGAACTCTCTGCACACAGGCCATGGTTCCTTTTACTCTCTCAGTCATTCGAACTCTCTACACACAGGCCATGGTTCCTCTTACTCTCTCAGTCATTCGAACTCTCTACACACAGGCCATGGTTCCTCTTACTCTCTCAGTCATTCGAACTCTACACACAGGCCATGGTTCCTCTTACTCTCTCAGTCATTCGAACTCTCTGCACACAAGCCATGGTTTATCTTACTCTCTCAGTCATTCGAACTCTCACACACAGGCCATGGTTCCTCTTACTCTCTCAGTCATTCGAACTCTCTACACACATGCCATGGTTCCTCTTACTCTCTCAGTCATTCGAACTCTACACACAGGCCATGGTTCCTCTTACTCTCTCAGTCATTCGAACTCTCTGCACACAGGCCATGGTTTATCTTAATCTCTCAGTCATTCGAACTCTCACACACAGGCCATGGTTCCTCTTACTCTCTCAGTCATTCGAACTCTACACACAGGCCATGGTTCCTCTTACTCTCTCAGTCATTCGAACTCTCTGCACACAGGCCATGGTTTATCTTACTCTCTCAGTCATTCGAACTCTACACACAGGCCATGGTTCCTCTTACTCTCTCAGTCATTCGAACTCTCTGCACACAGGCCATGGTTTATCTTACTCTCTCAGTCATTCGAACTCTCACACACAGGCCATGGTTCCTCTTACTCTCTCAGTCATTCGAACTCTACACACAGGCCATGGTTCCTCTTACTCTCTCAGTCATTCGAACTCTCTGCACACAGGCCATGGTTCCTCTTACTCTCTCAGTCATTCGAACTCTCTGCACACAGGCCATGGTTCCTCTTACTCTCTCAGTCATTCGAACTCTCTGCACACAAGCCATGGTTCCTCTTACTCTCTCAGTCATTCGAACTCTGACACACAGGCCATGGTTCCTCTTACTCTCTCAGTCATTCGAACTCTCTGCTGCACACAGGCCATGGTTCCTCGTACTCTCTCAGTCATTCGAACTCTCTGCTGCACACAGGCCATGGTTTATCTTACTCTCTCAGTCATTCGAACTCTCACACACAGGCCATGGTTCCTCTTACTCTCTCAGTCATTCGAACTCTCTGCTGCCCGGGCCATGGTTCCTCTTACTCTCTCAGTCATTCGAACTCTCTGCTGCCCGGGCCATGGTTCCTCTTACTCTCTCAGTCATTTGAACTCTCTGCTGCCCGGGCCATGGTTCCTCTTACTCTCTCAGTCATTCGAACTCTCTGCTGCCCGGGCCATGGTTCCTCTTACTCTCTCAGTCATTCGAACTCTCTGCTGCCCGGGCCATGGTTCCTCTTACTCTCTCAGTCATTCGAACTCTCTGCTGCCCGGGCCATGGTTCCTCTTACTCTCTCAGTCATTCGAACTTTCTGCTGCCCGGGCCATGGTTCCTCTTACTCTCTCAGTCATTCGACCTCTCTGCTGCCCGGGCCATGGTTCCTCTTACTCTCTCAGTCATTCGAACTCTCTGCTGCCCGGGCCATGGTTCCTCTTACTCTCTCAGTCATTCCAACTCTCTGCTGCCCGGGCCATGGTTCCTCTTACTCTCTCAGTCATTTGAACTCTCTGCTGCCCGGGCCATGGTTCCTCTTACTCTCTCAGTCATTCGAACTCTCCGCTGCCCGGGCCATGGTTCCTCTTACTCTCTCAGTCATTCGAACTCTCTGCTGCCCGGGCCATGGTTCCTCTTACTCTCTCAGTCATTCGAACTCTCTGCTGCCCGGGCCATGGTTCCTCTTACTCTCTCAGTCATTCGAACTCTCCGCTGCCCGGGCCATGGTTCCTCTTACTCTCTCAGTCATTCGAACTCTCCGCTGCCCACAGGCCATGGTTCCTCTTACTCTCTCAGTCATTCGAACTCTCTGCTGCCCGGACCATGGTTCCTCTTACTCTCTCAGTCATTCGAACTCTCCGCTGCCCACAGGCCATGGTTCCTCTTACTCTCTCAGTCATTCGAACTCTCTGCTGCCCGGGCCATGGTTCCTCTTACTCTCTCAGTCATTCGAACTCTCTGCTGCCCGGGCCATGGTTCCTCTTACTCTCTCAGTCATTCGAACTCTCTGCTGCCCGGGCCATGGTTCCTCTTACTCTCTCAGTCATTCGAACTCTCCGCTGCCCACAGGCCATGGTTCCTCTTACTCTCTCAGTCATTCGAACTCTCCGCTGCCCACAGGCCATGGTTCCTCTTACTCTCTCAGTCATTCGAACTCTCTGCTGCCCGGGCCATGGTTCCTCTTACTCTCTCAGTCATTCGAACTCTCTGCTGCTCGGGCCATGGTTCCTCTTACTCTCTCAGTCATTCGAACTCTCCGCTGCCCACAGGCCATGGTTCCTCTTACTCTCTCAGTCATTCGAACTCTCTGCTGCCCGGGCCATGGTTCCTCTTACTCTCTCAGTCATTCGAACTCTCTGCTGCCCGGGCCATGGTTCCTCTTACTCTCTCAGTCATTCGAACTCTCTGCTGCCCGGGCCATGGTTCCTCTTACTCTCTCAGTCATTCGAACTCTCTGCTGCCCGGGCCATGGTTCCTCTTACTCTCTCAGTCATTCGAACTCTCCGCTGCCCACAGGCCATGGTTCCTCTTACTCTCTCAGTCATTCGAACTCTCTGCTGCCCGGGCCATGGTTCCTCTTACTCTCTCAGTCATTCGAACTCTCTGCTGCCCGGGCCATGGTTCCTCTTACTCTCTCAGTCATTCGAACTCTCTGCTGCCCGGGCCATGGTTCCTCTTACTCTCTCAGTCATTCGAACTCTCCGCTGCCCACAGGCCATGGTTCCTCTTACTCTCTCAGTCATTCGAACTCTCCGCTGCCCACAGGCCATGGTTCCTCTTACTCTCTCAGTCATTCGAACTCTCTGCTGCCCGGGCCATGGTTCCTCTTACTCTCTCAGTCATTCAAACTCTCTGCTGCCCGGGCCATGGTTCCTCTTACTCTCTCAGTCATTCGAACTCTCCGCTGCCCACAGGCCATGGTTCCTCTTACTCTCTCAGTCATTCGAACTCTCTGCTGCCCGGGCCATGGTTCCTCTTACTCTCTCAGTCATTCGAACTCTCTGCTGCCCACAGGCCATGGTTCCTCTTACTCTCTCAGTCATTCGAACTCTCTGCTGCCCACAGGCCATGGTTCCTCTTACTCTCTCAGTCATTCGAACTCTCTGCTGCCCGGGTCATGGTTCCTCTTACTCCCTCAGTCATTCGAACTCTCTGCTGCCCGGGTCGTCGTGACGGCACGGGAGAAACCGCGTCATGACGTCATCCTGGCACCCAAATTATCCTCGGGATAAATGAGCCGGCTCCTATGCCACGTCACACCACATCCATCACAATCAGCTGCTGACGCCGGCCACCAGTGAACACACATTCCCTGCAAAATGGCCACGCCACGCATTGCAATCACGGCGAGGAATAAATCAGCCAGCAATTTTCCGACGCAAACGCGTGGCAAAGCGGTGCAGTGGCGCAAGGCGGCCAGAGTGGTCATGTGGTCAATAATAACTGGATTTGGCTAGATAAAATGTCTCGAGAATTTCTCTGAGAAATCATATAAAGGCCGGTTTAAACGCTCCGGTCAGCTAGCTTGAGAAGCCGCAGCTGATGATTGGAGAGGAAACCGATATCGATCCCAGCCAGTCTGCCCTTGACAGGCCTTGATTAAGTTCAATAGATCAGCACGAGCAGGTCAATATTTGATCTGCACTGTACCGCGTTAATAGCATCACACCTCACACCTCAGATACCAGGGATGATTGAACTCATACCACACCTCAGATGCCAGGGATGATTGAACTCATGCAACAGTAAACGACAGTCATTTCGGGAGTCAACCTGAGCGCGGAGACCGTAACTGAACACAGCACGCGATTCGTGTCGGTGAAATATGGCATTATTTCCGGTGTGGACATTCCGTGAGAAGTTGATCACGCCAGTGCGGGCCGCCATGCGAGGCACTGTGATGACGTATCGTTCATCAGAATTGCGTGCGCTGAAAACTGCGGAGACGTCATAAAGGGAATGTTTCAACTTTGTATTGGTTTTGAACTGAGATAGCCATTATCTTTGGGCGTTATTGAAATGTGGAAAATACTAAGGTCATTTTCCCCAAAACTTAGCCGTTTTTAAGCAATTTAATTTATAATTTGCAAAATGGGGTCCAGGCTAGTGCCGCCGCTGATTGGCTGACAGCCACTTTGCCAGCCAATCCCACTTTGTCAGCCAATCAGCGGCGGTCTATAGCCCAATAATGATGTCATCATCCCAAATTAAAAACAAAAACTTAATTTGTATAAAGTTAAAGGGTTTGTATACGGGTTTTTCACATATACGGGGTTTCCCAGAATAATTGAGTTACATTGTAAAACTTACTTATAAAGGTGGTAGAAGTCACACGGTACTCGGTAATCACATTTTTATGAAAATTACCTCTTCAGCACGTAAGGGCATTTCATAGTGCGCGGTGATGCCACCACGTACTTTCTGCAGTACTAGCTGAGGCAGAGCCAGTCATCTCTTTTATGTTAATGAAAACACCTCACTTATGGCATATTTCCGGTTACAATAAGCAATATGTGACAAAATAAACTTGTTTTCTTCCAACGGCAGCAGCAGTTACCTAGTTTTCCCCATAAAATTCGATATTTTTCATGAATTTTCATGGCAAAAAAAAATATACGCCACTACCAAATTCTCAACACTAAACGCCGCAAGAAAAACCCCTACAAAAACCACAAAACCCGAACGAACAGTATGCAGTAATAAAGAGTCCCGTAAGAATTTAATTGAATAATCTTTTTGTGATCCAGTTAGATCCATCTAACGTGGGAAACTGAAACTCATTTGGAACTGGTGACTTTGGCATTCATAACGGATCGAACAGTGATCATCTGTGCAGCAAAAGTAGATACATGTCCCGTTTGGTTGGATCTCTCTGATTTTCTGGTGAAAGCCAGGGGATAAAATATTCTGCAAGTATGAGAATGGAACATTTTAGGAGTCTTATACAACACAATTATGGTAGTAAAACAATTTGAATGCGTGGCAGCGTCAAGATGTGAGTTTAGTTTCCAGGTGTGACCACACCTGCCAATGCAACACGATGTCCACGCTTGAGGCATCAGCTGAAGGTTATCACTCGACCGGCCACCATGACACCTGCCAATGCAACACGATGTCCACGCTTGAGGCATCAGCTGAAGGTTATCACTCGACCGGCCACCATGACACCTGCCAATGCAACACGATGTCCACGCTTGAGGCATCAGCTGAAGGTTATCACTCGACCGGCCACCATGACACCTGCCAATGCAACACGGTGTCCACGCTTGAGGCATCAGCTGAAGGTTATCACTCGACCGGCCACCATGACACCTGCCAATGCAACACGATGTCCACGCTTGAGGCATCAGCTGAAGGTTATCACTCGACCGGCCACCATGACACCTGCCAATGCAACACGGTGTCCACGCTTGAGGCATCAGCTGAAGGTTATCACTCGACCGGCCACCATGACACCTGCCAATGCAACACGATGTCCACGCTTGAGGCATCAGCTGAAGGTTATCACTCGACCGGCCACCATGACACCTGCCAATGCAACACGGTGTCCACGCTTGAGGCATCAGCTGAAGGTTATCACTCGACCGGCCACCATGACACCTGCCAATGCAACACGATGTCCACGCTTGAGGCATCAGCTGAAGGTTATCACTCGACCGGCCACCATGACACCTGCCAATGCAACACGGTGTCCACGCTTGAGGCATCAGCTGAAGGTTATCACTCGACCGGCCACCATGACACCTGCCAATGCAACACGATGTCCACGCTTGAGGCATCAGCTGAAGGTTATCACTCGACCGGCCACCATGACACCTGCCAATGCAACACGATGTCCACGCTTGAGGCATCAGCTGAAGGTTATCACTCGACCGGCCACCATGACACCTGCCAATGCAACACGATGTCCACGCTTGAGGCATCAGCTGAAGGTTATCACTCGACCGGCCACCATGACACCTGCCAATGCAACACGATGTCCACGCTTGAGGCATCAGCTGAAGGTTATCACTCGACCGGCCACCATGACACCTGCCAATGCAACACGATGTCCACGCTTGAGGCATCAGCTGAAGGTTATCACTCGACCGGCCACCATGACACCTGCCAATGCAACACGATGTCCACGCTTGAGGCATCAGCTGAAGGTTATCACTCGACCGGCCACCATGACACCTGCCAATGCAACACGGTGTCCACGCTTGAGGCATCAGCTGAAGGTTATCACTCGACCGGCCACCATGACACCTGCCAATGCAACACGATGTCCACGCTTGAGGCATCAGCTGAAGGTTATCACTCGACCGGCCACCATGACACCTGCCAATGCAACACGATGTCCACGCTTGAGGCATCAGCTGAAGGTTATCACTCGACCGGCCACCATGACACCTGCCAATGCAACATGGTGTCCACGCTTGAGGCATCAGCTGAAGGTTATCACTCGACCGGCCACCATGACACCTGCCAATGCAACACGGTGTCCACGCTTGAGGCATCAGCTGAAGGTTATCACTCGACCGGCCACCATGACACCTGCCAATGCAACACGGTGTCCACGCTTGAGGCATCAGCTGAAGGTTATCACTCGACCGGCCACCATGACACCTGCCAATGCAACACGGTGTCCACGCTTGAGGCATCAGCTGAAGGTTATCACTCGACCGGCCACCATGACACCTGCCAATGCAACACGATGTCCACGCTTGAGGCATCAGCTGAAGGTTATCACTCGACCGGCCACCATGACACCTGCCAATGCAACACGATGTCCACGCTTGAGGCATCAGCTGAAGGTTATCACTCGACCGGCCACCATGACACCTGCCAATGCAACACGATGTCCACGCTTGAGGCATCAGCTGAAGGTTATCACTCGACCGGCCACCATGACACCTGCCAATGCAACATGGTGTCCACGCTTGAGGCATCAGCTGAAGGTTATCACTCGACCGGCCACCATGACACCTGCCAATGCAACACGATGTCCACGCTTGAGGCATCAGCTGAAGGTTATCACTCGACCGGCCACCATGACACCTGCCAATGCAACACGATGTCCACGCTTGAGGCATCAGCTGAAGGTTATCACTCGACCGGCCACCATGACACCTGCCAATGCAACATGGTGTCCACGCTTGAGGCATCAGCTGAAGGTTATCACTCGACCGGCCACCATGACACCTGCCAATGCAACACGATGTCCACGCTTGAGGCATCAGCTGAAGGTTATCACTCGACCGGCCACCATGACACCTGCCAATGCAACACGATGTCCACGCTTGAGGCATCAGCTGAAGGTTATCACTCGACCGGCCACCATGACACCTGCCAATGCAACATGGTGTCCACGCTTGAGGCATCAGCTGAAGGTTATCACTCGACCGGCCACCATGACACCTGCCAATGCAACACGATGTCCACGCTTGAGGCATCAGCTGAAGGTTATCACTCGACCGGCCACCATGACACCTGCCAATGCAACATGGTGTCCACACTTGAGGCATCAGCTGAAGGTTATCACTCGACCGGCCACCATGACACCTGCCAATGCAACACGGTGTCCACGCTTGAGGCATCAGCTGAAGGTTATCACTCGACCGGCCACCATGACACCTGCCAATGCAACACGGTGTCCACGCTTGAGGCATCAGCTGAAGGTTATCACTCGACCGGCCACCATGACACCTGCCAATGCAACACGATGTCCACGCTTGAGGCATCAGCTGAAGGTTATCACTCGACCGGCCACCATGACACCTGCCAATGCAACATGGTGTCCACGCTTGAGGCATCAGCTGAAGGTTATCACTCGACCGGCCACCATGACACCTGCCAATGCAACACGATGTCCACGCTTGAGGCATCAGCTGAAGGTTATCACTCGACCGGCCACCATGACACCTGCCAATGCAACATGGTGTCCACGCTTGAGGCATCAGCTGAAGGTTATCACTCGACCGGCCACCATGACACCTGCCAATGCAACACGATGTCCACGCTTGAGGCATCAGCTGAAGGTTATCACTCGACCGGCCACCATGACACCTGCCAATGCAACACGGTGTCCACGCTTGAGGCATCAGCTGAAGGTTATCACTCGACCGGCCACCATGACACCTGCCAATGCAACATGGTGTCCACGCTTGAGGCATCAGCTGAAGGTTATCACTCGACCGGCCACCATGACACCTGCCAATGCAACATGGTGTCCACGCTTGAGGCATCAGCTGAAGGTTATCACTCGACCGGCCACCATACATCGATGTTAAGGAACCGCGGGATTGATTTATTATCAATGGGCTGAACAGTTGGCTGCGTACGAATTATTCGGTCGCGCGGTGATCCTATCTGCGGTGACTAGAGATTGATAGCTATTGTCTGAGAGGTGTGTGACGTTGGTCACCTGATTGCAGACATCACCGGACCGGTTGGAGGGGGCACCGATGGCAGCGGGCAGCCCGTTATCACCAATGGCACCAGGTAGCCCCGCCATCACCAATGGTACCAGGTAGCCCCGCCATCGCCAATGGCACCAGGTAGCCCCGCCATCACCAATGGTACCAGGTAGCCCCGCCATCACCAATGGCACCAGGTAGCCCCGCCATCACCAATGGCACCAGGTAGCCCCGCCATCACCAATGGCACCGAGCAGCCCCGCCATCATCAATGGCACCAGGTAGCCAAGCCATCACCAATGGCACCGGGCAGCCCCGCCATCACCAATGGCACCGATCAGCCCCGCCATCACCAATGGCACCGATCAGCCCCGCCATCACCAATGGCACCAGGAAGCCCCGCCATCACCAATGGCACCGATCAACCCCGCCATCACCAATGGCACCGATCAGCCCCGCCATCACCAATGGCACCAGGAAGCCCCGCCATCACCAATGGCACCAGGAAGTCCCGCCATCACCAATGCCACCAGGAAGCCCCGTTATCACCAATGGCACCAGGAATCCCCGATATCACCAATGGCACCAGGCAGCCCGCTATCACCAATGGCACCAGGAATCCCCGCCATCACCAATGGCACCAGGTAGCCCCGCCATCACCAATGGCACCGGGCAGCCCCGCTATCACCAATGCCACCGATCAGCCCCGCTATCACCAATGACACCGATCAGCCCCGCCATCACCAATGACACCAGGAAGCCCCACCATCACCAATGACACCGATCAGCCCCGCCATCACCAATGGCACCAGGAAGCCCCGCTATCACCAATGGCACCAGGTAGCCCCGCCATCACCAATGGCACCAGGAAGCCCCGCCATCACCAATGGCACCGATCAGCCCCGCCATCACCAATGACACCAGGAAGCCCCGCCATCACCAATGGCACCGATCAACCCCACCATCACCAATGGCACCGGGTAGCCCGCTATCACCAATGGCACCGGGCAGCCCCGCTATCACCAATGGCACCAGGTAGCCCCGCTATCACCAATGGCACCGATCAGCCCGCCATCACCAATGGCACCAGGCAGCCCGCTATCACCAATGGTACCAGGTAGCCCCGCCATCACCAATGACACCAGGTAGCCCCGCCATCACCAATGGCACCAGGTAGCCCCGCCATCACCAATGGCACCAGGTAGCCCCGCCATCACCAATGGCACCAGGAAGCCCCGCCATCACCGGGGGATCTCTGAGAGCGGGCACCGTTTGTTTCTGAACTGGGCCAGTTCTAGTGTCAGTTCAACACACGAGTGTCAGTTCACCACACCAAGTCAGGCGCAGGGTGCAGTGTCAGTTCACCACACCGAGTCAGGCGCAGGGTGCAGTGTCAGTTCACCACACCGAGTCAGGCGCAGGGTGCAGTGTCAGTTCACCACACCGAGTCAGGCGCAGGGTGCAGTGTCAGTTCACCACACCGAGTCAGGCGCAGGGTGCAGTGTCAGTTCACCACACCGAGTCAGGCGCAGGGTGCAGTGTCAGTCCTCCAGCATCTCAGACTGTAGCTCACCTGCCGGCTGTAGCTGTAGCTGTCAGAGCTGGCACCTGCCGGCTGTAGCTGTAGCTGTCAGAGCTGGCACCCTCACAACAGCGCCTGCACCACCGCAGCCCCCACTGCCGCTGCTGGCGCCGCCAGTCAGGGGCGACTCACAGCCACACGTCACTCGGATCTGCCCGCGCCACATTCAGTGCTGACGCGCCGCTCCCGCCGCAGCCGCGCCACAATAGCGCCACAATGGCCGCGGCGGCGGCGGCGACAGAGGCGACGCAGTGGCGACGCAGTGACTGACTGCCAGGGGAGATGACGGGGTATTGTGTAGCAGCAGCCAGGGAGGCTGCCCGCCGCGAAGGGGAGGGTGGGGGATCACTGACAACCGTGTCAGATACATGGCATGTCCCGGCGGCACGGCGTTAACAGGTCACTGAGTGACGTCACATGTCACCGGGTGATGTCACATGTCACTGGGTGATGTCACAGGTCACCGGGTGATGTCACAAGTCATCCAGTGACGTCACAGCATATCATATAATGACGTTACATGTCATCGAGTGACGTTACAGGTCATTGGGTGACGTCACAGGTCATGACCGCACGATGCGCAGCAGCCTGTGAGGAGATATCACGAGGAAGTGACACCGCCACTAAACGCGGCAGTCACGAGGAGAGCTGTGCTGAGACGCATTTCGTGACGATCGTATGAGGTGTGTGACGACCGAGCGTGATGCTGCGTGACGCGATTTGAGGCCAGGCGGAGGAAGCGAGCAGTGCAGTCGTCACAGTCACCAGTTATGATTCATCTGTGCTGAACTTGGGCGATAAATGATCTGATATTTGATGAACGGCAGCAAAGAGTAAATATTTGCACCAGGTCTGCAGGATCAGGTCTGTACGGCGATTGCAGGTCTGTAGCTCTTAAATACTCGATTATCATCATCAACGTCCAGTACTAAATGCTCCATCGCGGGGGCTGGCATAGCGGTTCGTCGTACCTCAGCCTATGTCCACTGTGTTTCAAGTGGCAACTGTTTGCCCTGTCAGAACACAGTCTGGCTCCACACACCCTCCACCCAACTGTACAGCTTGCCTCTCCCAGCTGTCTGCTGGGTTCTGGCATGCAGCTGGCCAGCAGCCGGCAGCAGCGACCGACCGACGCTTGAGGGACGCCAATAATGTGACACCCCCGCCCCCGCCCACGCCCCCGCCATCACCCTCGCCCACACCCCTCACCCGGCCCTCGCCCGGCCCGGCCCGGCCCGGCCCGGTCCGGTCATGTCCGGCAGAACAGGACGGGGGCACGTGGGCGCTAGGTGTCGTAGATCAGGTGTTGTGATAACGCAAACGGTGGCCACTCGAAACACAGTGGACATGCACCAAGGCGCAGTCAACTGCTATTCCTGGACCAAGGCGCAGTCAACTGCTATTCCTGGACCAAGGCGCAGTCAACTGCTATTCCTGGACCAAGGCGCAGTCAACTGCTATTCCTGGACGACGTATTGAAACACAGCGGACATGCACCAAGGCGCAGTACACTGCTATTCCTGGACGACGTAGCATTTAATGCTGAGACTTTATTATGAGAAACAACTCTTGAAATGCTGGACCGCCATTGTTACAAGTCTGTGAACGGAATGATTGTAGTCTAAGTGTAATGCTCCTACAGGGTTACCATCACCAAATCCACTAAGAGTGGAGACCTTATCTGGTCGCCTGGTTCTTTTGGTTGTGAAAGCCGTAAGTGGAGCCTATACGGAGTTCCTTACCATATTCCTGTGGCTGTGAAGACGCTATAAAGTGACAGAGAAGGCAAGGACAAGGAGCGATACAGCAGTTATGACCTGACCCCCGTCTCCAGACATTCATCTACCACACCATCTCATACACGGTCATAACTCGACCCTCGTATCAGGTCAGTTCCCGAGCACACGGCCATAGCCGCCGTTTATAACTTCACCCCTGTGCCCGGACGGTCCCCTATGACCCGGTCACGGCCTCAGGGCGGAGGTTTAATTGCTCCTCCGTTCCATCGAACGCCGTTTCAGTGGACCAGCGGCGCCAATTCCGTCGGACCGGCACAAAGTCGCCACGGAGTTTTCTGATTTAGCACCGCCCCGAACAGGCACGTTATCAGAATCCAATCGGCACGGATAAAGGCGAGCTCTCGAAGCTCTCGAAGCTCTCGAAGCTAGGCGGTGGCAGCTGCCTGAAGAGTGGGTCCGACGATGAGAAGCGAACAAACACAATCGTTCGTCAAACTCCGCGCGAAAGGCAGGCGAAGACAAACTTTTCCGGAATAAAAGAACTTCATCCTCCATAGAGTCCGCCTCACACCAACACCACCAGTCATCACCGGCAGTGGAGGTGAAGACTAGTTCACACCGTTAGTGGATGTAAAGGCCAGTTCACACCGGCAGTGGAGGTAAAGACCAGTTCACACCGGCAGTGAAGGTAAATACCAGTTCACGCCGGCAGTGGAAGTAAAGGTCAGTTCACACCGCCAGTGGAGGTAAAGACCAGTTCACACCGGCAGTGGAGGTAAAGACCAGTTCACAACGGCAGTGGAAGTAAAGACCAGTTCACACCGGCAGTGGAGGTGAAGACCAGTTCACACCGGCAGTGGAATTAAAGGCCAGTTCACACCGGCAGTGGAGGTAAAGACCAGTTCACACCGGCAGTGGATGTAAAGACCAGTTCACACCGGCAGTGGAGGTGAAGACCAGTTCACACCGTCAGTGGAAGCAAAGGCCAGTTCACACCGGCAGTGGAGGTAAAGACCAGTTCACACCGGCAGTGAAGGTAAAGACCAGTTCACGCCGGTAGTGGAAGTAAAGGTCAGTTCACACCGACAGTGGAGGTAAAGACCAGTTCACACCGGCAGTGGAAGTAAAGGCCAGTTCACACCGGCAGTGGAGGTAAAGACCAGTTCACACCGGCAGTGGATGTAAAGACCAGTTCACACCGGCAGTGGAGGTGAAGACCAGTTCACACCGGCAGTGGAGGTAAATACCAGTTCACACCGGCAGTGGAGGTGAAGACCAGTTCACACCGGCAGTGGAGGTGAAGACCAGTTCACACTGGCAGTGGAGGTAAAGACCAGTTCATACCGGCAGTGGAGGTGAAGACCAGTTCACACCGGCAGTGGAGGCGAAGACCAGTTCACACCGGCAGTGGAGGTAAAAACCAGTTCACACTGGCAGTGGAGGTAAAGACCAGTTCACACTGGCAGTGGAGGTAAAGACCAGTTCACACTGGCAGTGGAGGTAAAGACCAGTTCACACCGGCAGTGGAGGTGAATACCAGTTCACACCGGCAGTGGGGGTGAAGACCAGTTCACACCGGCAGTGGAGGTGAATACCAGTTCACACCGTCAGTGGAGGTAAAGGCCGGTTCACACCGGCAGTGGGGACGAGCGGAACCTGAACTGAACGTAAACGGAGCGTGGCCAGAATACAGAAGAAAAAAAAAACACTGATCTGAGCTTTCGGTCACGGGCCGACCGTTCTCCAGTCCGGTCCCTCTCCATGGTCCGTCCGACCCCCACCGGGCCGACAGCCGGGGCCGGCCGAGGAAGAGGCACGAGCGGTCCGCTCACCACTGAGATTCAATTACCACCGGGTCTCGGCCGACACGGACCGAGCCGCGGCCGACACGGAGCCCAGTGGCGGACCGCCGGGCGGTGCAGCAGAGAGGAGCGATCGTGACCCGGACGGCCGGTCTCTCAAGTGACGCCCATTCAACGGCGATTGGAGAACGCTGCGCCGCGGCGGCTGGGGAGGGGTGGCTCAGGCGGCCGGGTAGGGGCGGCTCAGGTGCCCACGGTGGCTGGGGAGGGGTGGCTCAGGCGGCTGGGGAGGGGTGACTCAGGTGCCCACGGTGGCTGGGGAGGGGCGGCTCAGGCGGCTGGGGAGGGGTGACTCAGGTGCCCAAGATGACTGGGGAGGGGCGACTCAGGTGCCCGCGGTGGCTGGGGAGGGACGGCTCAGGTGCCCACGGTGGCTGGGGAGGGCCGGCTCAGGTGCCCACAGTGGCTGGATAGGGGCGGATCAGGTGCCCAAGATGACTGGGAGGGGCGACTCAGGTGCCCGCGGTGGCTGGGGAGGAGCGGCTCAGGTGCCCACGGTGGCTGGGGAGGGGGGGGCTCAGGTGCCTGGGGAGGGGCGGCTCAGGTGCCCACCGTGCCTGGGGAGGGGCGACTCAGGTTCCCGCGGTGGCTGGGGAGGAGCGGCTCAGGTGCCCACGGTGGCTGGGGAAGGGGGGGGGGGGGGCTCAGGTGCCTGGGGAGGGGCGGCTCAGGTGCCCACGGTGGCTGTGGAGGGGCGGTTCAGGTGCCCACGGTGGCTGGGGAGGGGCGGCTCAGGTGCCCACGGTGCCTGGAGAGGGGCGGCTCAGGTGCCCACCGTGGCTGGGGAGGGGCGGTTCAGGTGCCCGCGGTGGCTGGGGAGGGTCGGTTCAGGTAACCACGGTGGCTGGGAGGGTCGGTTCAGGTGCCCACCGTGGCTGGGGAGGGTCGGTTCAGGTGCCCACCGTGGCTGGGGAGGGGCGGTTCAGGTGCCCACGGTGGCTGGGGAGGGTCGGTTCAGGTGCCCACGGTGGCTGGGGAGGGTCGGTTCAGGTGCCCACGGTGGCTGTGGAGGGGCGGTTCAGGTGCCCACCGTGGCTGGGGAGGGGCGGTTCAGGTGCCCACGGTGGCTGGGGGGGGGGGGGGGAGGGGGCGGCTCAGGTGCCCACGATGGCTGGGGAGGGTCGGTTCAGGTGTCCACCGTGGCTGGGGAGGGGCGGCTCAGGTGCCCGCGGTGGCTGGGGAGGGGCGGCTCGGGTGCCCACGGTGGCTGTGGAGGGTCGGTTCAGGTGCCCACAGTGGCTGTGGAGGGGCGGTTCAGGTGCCCACGGTGGCTGGGGAGGGTCGGTTCAGGTGCCCACGGTGGCTGGGGAGGGTCGGTTCAGGTGCCCACGGTGGCTGTGGAGGGGCGGTTCAGGTGCCCACCGTGGCTGGGGAGGGGCGGTTCAGGTGCCCGCGGTGGCTGGGGAGGGGCGGCTCAGGTGCCCACGGTGGCTGGGGAGGGGCGGCTCAGGTGCCCACGGTGGCTGGGGAGGGGCGGTTCAGGTGCCCGCGGTGGCTGGGGAGGGGCGGCTCAGGTGCCCACGGTGGCTGGGGAGGGGCGGCTCAGGTGCCCACGGTGGCTGGGGAGGGGCGGTTCAGGTGCCCGCGGTGGCTGGGGAGGGGCGGCTCAGGTGCCCACGGTGGCTGGGGAGGGGCGGTTCAGGTGCCCACGGTGGCTGTGGAGGGGCGGCTCAGGTGCCCACCGTGGCTGTGGAGGGGCGGCTCAGGTGCCCACCGTGGCTGGGGAGGGGCGGCTCAGGTGCCCACCGTCACTGTGGAGGGGCGGCTCAGGTGCCCACCGTGGCTGGGGAGGGGCGGCTCAGGTGCCCACCGTGGCTGTGGAGGGGCGGCTCAGGTGCCCACCGTGGCTGGGGAGGGGCGGCTCAGGTGCCCACCGTGGCTGGGGAGGGGCGGTTCAGGTGCCCGTGGTGGCTGGGGAGGGGCGGCTCAGGTGCCCACGGTGGCTGGGGAGGGGCGGCTCAGGTGCCCACGGTGGCTGGGGAGGGGCGGTTCAGGTGCCCGCGGTGGCTGTGGAGGGGCGGCTCAGGTGCCCACGGTGGCTGGGGAGGGGCGGTTCAGGTGCCCACGGTGGCTGTGGAGGGGCGGCTCAGGTGCCCACGGTGGCTGTGGAGGGGCGGCTCAGGTGCCCACGGTGGCTGGGGGGGGGGGGGGAGGGGGCGGCTCAGGTGCCCACGATGGCTGTGGAGGGGCGGCTCAGATGCCCACCGTGGCTGGGGAGGGGCGGTTCAGGTGCCCACGGTGGCTGGGGAGGGGCGGCTCAGGTGCCCACGGTGGCTGGGGAGGGGCGGCTCAGGTGCCCACGGTGGCTGGAGAGGGGCGGCTCAGGTGCCCGCGGTGGCTGGAGAGGGGCGGCTCAGGTGCCCACGGTGGCTGGAGAGGGGCGGCTCAGGTGCCCACGATGGCTGTGGAGGGGCGGCTCAGATGCCCACCGTGGCTGGGGAGGGGCGGTTCAGGTGCCCACGGTGGCTGGGGAGGGGCGGCTCAGGTGCCCACGGTGGCTGGAGAGGGGCGGCTCAGGTGCCCACGGTGGCTGGAGAGGGGCGGCTCAGGTGCCCACGGTGGCTGGAGAGGGGCGGCTCAGGTGCCCACCGTGGCTGGAGAGGGGCGGCTCAGGTGCCCACCGTGGCTGGAGAGGGGCGGCTCAGGTGCCCACGGTGGCTGGGGAGGGGCGACTCAGGTGCCCACCGTGGCTGGGGAGGGGCGGCTCAGGTGCCCATGGTGGCTGGGGAGGGGCGACTCGGGTGCCCACGGTGGCTGGGGAGGGGCGGTTCAGGTGCCCACCGTTGCTGGGGAGGGGCGGTTCAGGTGCCCACGATGGCTCAGGTCAGCGGTGATCCAGCTCAGCCGTACAAAGGAAGAATCACGTGTGTGACCGTTTTCGGACGATTGCCATACGTGGTTCTTCCTTTGCACGACAGCAGCAGCAGCCCTGAGGATAAGCCACTTATTATCCTCCGGGATCAAACAAAACTCAACCCTGCAAAACTCAACCCGCAATTGCTAAAAAGGTTTACATTTAACAATCACACCGCTTCTTTTTAAATGTATTGCCTAGCCAAGCTTTCTTCTGGCCCTACCGAGTCGACCTCTGCGCCCTGTGTCAGAGTATAAACCCTGGCTCCGGCTCTGCCTGCCTCGCTGATAATCACCTATTCTCTCCCCGGTCGGCCGGAAGGCAACGGCCTAACCTGTGTTTTTTGTCTCTCGTCTTTTGTGCGCGGAATTACGGGGCCTGGCCACGGCCAGGTAAGCTGGGCGGGGGGGGGGAGGAAGGGAGGGGAGGGGAGGTCGTAAAACGGCGACGAGGGTTCAGCCGTGGATGCCGCGCTGTACCGTACGTCATCCGTGGTACCGCCCCAGCCATGTCAGCACAGAAAGTGGAGCGCAGCACGCATTGAAGGGCGTTGAGGGCTATGCTATACCAATTAATATAACTGTCAGTTACGAATGTCAGGATGGTTAATGTGCGACCCATCATTTAGCTTCTGCGTGGTATATACGAGAACTTCTTCGAATACAAACACAGAATCTCGGCCAACGACGGCAAAACTCGGCCAACGACGCTCACTAAACGCGGCCACTCGCTACGATCGAGTGTAGTTAGGGCGTGTCTGGCTCAGATTCACGCCCTGTTTTTTGGTGATCCTCTTGCCTTTTGAATGCTCATCATCGTCTCTGAGTCGTCGTCGCTGAGTCGTTTGAGTTCGTTAGTCTGTTTGTTGAGTTAGTCGTTTGAGTTCGTTAGTCTGTGTTTGTTGAGTTAGTCGTTTGAGTTCGCTAGTCTGCGTTTGTTGAGTTAGTCGTTTGAGTTCGTTAGTCTGTGTTTGTTGAGTTAGTCGTTTGAGTTCGTTAGTCGTTTGAGTTTGTTAGTCTGTGTTGGTTGATTAGTCGTTTGAGTTTGTTAGTCTGTATTCGTTGAGTTAGTTGTTTGAGTTCGTTAGTCTGTGTTTGTTGAGTTAGTCGTTTGAGTTCGTTAGTCTGTGTTTGTTGAGTTAGTCGTTTGAGTTCGTTAGTCTGTGTTTGTTGAGTTAGTCGTTTGAGTTCGTTAGTCTGTGTTTGTTGAGTTAGTCGTTTGAGTTCGTTAGTCTGTGTTTGTTGAGTTAGTCGTTTGAGTTCATTAGTCTGTGTTTGTTGAGTTAGTCGTTTGAGTTCGTTAGTCTGTGTTTGTTGAGTTAGTCGTTTGAGTTTGTTAGTTAGTGTTTGTTGAGTTCGTTATTATGTGTTTGTTGAGTTAGTCGTTTGAGTTCGTTAGTCTGTGTTTGTTGAGTTAGTCGTTTGAGTTCGTTAGTCTGTGTTTGTTGAGTTAGTCGTTTGAGTTCGTTAGTCTGTGTTTGTTGAGTTAGTCGTTTGAGTTCGTTAGTATGTGTTTGTTGAGTTAGCCATTTGAGTTCGTTAGTCTGTGTTTGTTGAGTTAGTCGTTTGAGTTCGTTAGTCTGTGTTTGTTGAGTTAGTCGTTTGAGTTCGTTGGTCTGTGTTTTTGAAGTGTTGTGTGATGGCTCTCTGTATTCAATGCAATACCAACATGTACGCGCTGTGTAAATGCATGTATCTGCATACAATATATGTTTATAGTTAAATATACAACACAGAATGATGACAATATTCCATAAGGGAGACGTCACATTAACCCGCGAGTTACTGGGGTATATTTCATAACGCGACTTACTGGGGTATATTTCATAACGCGACTTACTGGGGGGGGGCTATTTTTTGCCCCCCCCCCTCAGATCTCCGGAACTACTGGACCGAATGTAAAAATTCAAACGACATTCGATAGCCCTGGGAAATTTATCCAGGGAAACATAATATTGTTGACCTCGGGGTCACCAATGACGTCACAGGTCAGGCCAAGTACAAAATGTTTGACCGTGTCAAAAGGTCTCGATGGATGGAATTGTCGCGCAAAATTGCGATATTAAACGCATAAGCAGTCGATAAATCGGTATGATTCGTGTGTCTGACACTTCTAAGTACCTTTCTAAGCTGTTTATGACCTTGGGTCAGGTCAAGCTCACCCGAGGTCACGAGGTCAAACTGCATATTACGGTCATTAGGCGTTGTAACACATGTTTATGGGTTTGTTTTTCGTCTAGAACCCGAAAAATGACCTTAGAACATTGTTTGTTCCATATAAATCGAAGTAAAAAGCAAAAACGGAAATGAGTTTTTTATGCATAGTAATGCTGTGAGAGGTGGTCGATTTTTGTCATTTAAATGTCATAAGTCAGTCATTTTTGAAGATATCGTCTTCAAATTTGGTACACATATTCACCGAACATGTGTCGATCACATATATTCCGGTTTTGGGATAATTCTGTTTTTTGTTGTTGTAAAAACAAAAACAAAAATGTATTTGGATTTCTCAAAATTTTGAATAAAAAAACTAAAAAATCCGAGATAGCAGTTTGATAGCCTGGTATATTGTCAGTATTTTGATTTAAGACAATTGAGTTTATTTCAAAGATCGTACCTTTGACAGCGTTTTCCGCAAACCATTATTTTGCAACCAAAACCGAAGCACATGACGTCCCTCTGACGTCATTCCCGGTTGCCCTATCATAACCTCATACTTTTGCCTTTTTCAACATGTGTAGAATTGATGTGAGAGAAGGTACTGCAAGTTTGGTGACGATACTGGTGTTCGTTTAGGAGTTATTGCAACATAACGGGAGGGGGCAAAAAATAGCCCCCCCCCCCCAGTAACTCGCGGGTTAAGGAAGTCAATATCCTACAGCAATCGAATAATAATACAAATAAGTTGTTGAATATTACGTTGATGCAGATTACTACATTATTGGAAAATCGCTGTCCGATTGCTAATCATTGTCCAGTGGTACATATACATCGCAGCACGTCCTGAAAAGGCAGTGCTCATTAAATAGTCACTGCGTCTGCCTGTCCGACCGTGCGAGTCCATCCTGTGCGTGGACTGTGAAGCGATGGACCGTCTTCAGTGTGAGCCCCACTCACCAATAACGACCTCAAGGTGCACCACCCAGACCCCGCAGTCTGTGTGACGCCTCCGCCCGTCCCCGACAGACACACAGACATACAAACACACGTGTCTGTGCGTCATTAGGCCGGCGTACCGGGCCGGTCACACAGATAATGACGGTGTAATTTGCCGCTTTTACACCGGCCACAGTCACTAATTAGCTGTACTTAGGGAGCGGTGACTGCGCTATCGGAGACATCGCGCGTCGACCATGGCCAATGTCAGGGCCAGAGTCCAGCTGCTGCCGGTCACTGTCATCTGATAGAGCTGAGGGAATAAGTGCC
>JAXIVJ010009896.1:0-5000 GCA_036785665.1 Chirona hameri
GGTCCGTACCTGTCGGTCTGCCTGTCGGTCTGCCAAGGCACCGGATCTAATGAATTGCAGAGATATTTGGCGTAGTTGTGTGCCCAACAATGCTAACTTTGCGGACCTGTCTGTGGTTGGCTAGCCCAGCATATCAACGAGCTCCAGCTGGAAGAATTGGAGTTCAGGTTTATGCTAATGTCCAGTTGAGAGCAATTCATGCTCAGACGAGCCTGAGCAACGGCTCACATGACAGGCCTGTGCAGAGAAATGCATTCTGCAAAAGTTCCATCAAATTATGCAAATGAATTGTGTTTCAATCGGCATCCATCCACTCAGCTCTGCACCGGCGACAGCGCCTATCGCCACGGTAGATGATGATGATGATTGGGGCT
The DNA here is from genome assembly GCA_036785665.1 of Chirona hameri. Taxonomy (NCBI): domain Eukaryota; kingdom Metazoa; phylum Arthropoda; class Thecostraca; order Balanomorpha; family Balanidae; genus Chirona; species Chirona hameri. Next base: position 375 of record JAXIVJ010009896.1, read on the forward strand.
TAATGGCGCCGCAGCAATATAGGCCGAGCCAGGACGGGATTAACCGCGCCCGTAACGCTGCAGTGCCGGACTCCCTGTCCTTACCCTCCATGTGACCTGATATTGCAGTTTGATTGGACTTTCTGCCTGCAGCGGCGCAGTGCCGGACATAAGTATCCAGTTCTATAGGTGGCTGGACATGGTAGTTCGATCTCTCGAGCGGGAAAAGCCGAGGTTGTATTTCGGGACCCGCAGGCCTTTGGCCGATCTGTTTGAAGCCGTCACATCTGACCACTGATTGCTGACCGACGCTAATCACTGGTCACTGGCCACTGACCGTGACCACTGTCCGCCGCCCACTGACCACTGACCGCTGACCGCTGACCGCTGACCGCTGACCGCTGACCGCTGACCGCTGACCGCTGACCACTGACCACTGACCACTGACCACTGACCACTGACCACACTGGTCACTTCCTACTATTGGAATCGGACTGACCCAATTGACATTGATCCGTAAAGCCACGATATTGCCATTCGGTCGGAACCTACTGGACACCCGGAAATCAGTCGTACAGAAATCACACCGCACACAGTCACACGGTCACACGGTCACACGGTCACACACACACACACACACCACACACACACACAACACACACACACACACACACACACACCACACACACACACACACACACACACACAACAGACACAGACACAGACACAGACACAGACACAGACACAGACACAGACACAGACACAGACAGACACAGACACAGACACAGACACAGACACAGACACAGACACAGACACAGACACAGACACAGACACAGACACAGACACAGACACAGACACAGACACAGACACAGACACAGACACAGACACAGACACACACACACACACACACACACACACACACACACACACACACACACACCACACACACACACACACACACACACACACATCACATGTGACGGTCTCCTTGCCGCTGACGTCCTGCATATTATGATATTACGCTATCGGGGTGGCGCCGTTGCGTTCCAGATCAGCCGACTCCACTGGAAGCCGTGTGTCTGTTCTGGCATGTGATTGCCTGTCCGCTGGATGACTCATTGATTGGCTGCTGAGGTCCGATCGGGCTCTGTCATTGGAGGAGGTCTGCCGCTGCCCGGTCAGCCCGAACGGCAGCTGTTGGTGTTCTGATTTGACAGTCCAGGAGTGTGAATACAGCTTTCTTTAGGATAGAATAGGAGGTGATAATTTGTGTGAACTGTGACAGTATGTTCCAGGAACCCTGAGGCCTGAAGAAGATCCAGGATTCAGAGAATCCCACGACAGTGTTTAAAAAAAAAAGATCCAGGATCCAGGGAGCTTCAGCGGCAAAAAGTTTAAATGATCCAGAATGCGAAAAATGCCGGGACATTTTCTTCAAATGACTTGGGAATCTACAAGGTTCCACAAAAATATAAGATACAGGACCAAGATCATACATCTTGGTAAACAAAATTCACAATACATAATATGGGTCAGGACTAAGAGCCTAAGTTCCTGTGAAAGTTTGCGCAGTTTTATCCTTTTCTATTTGCTTTTACATTCTTACATTTGATTACATGATTACATTATGTATCATTTATTTACATTAGTTGCTTATACGGGTGCCAACTATGACCAGGTGTGTCAGTGAGGGACTGATGGTAGGATGATTGGCTGGTGGGAAGCGATGTGATGGTGTGCTTTACCGGTGTACCCGGCTCGTGGGGTGGGCTGGCTGGTGACAGGGTAAAGGGGTACGGGGGGAGGAAGGGGGGGGTGTAGATTACTTGCGAAGGAGGGTGAGGTAATAACTGGCAGGATGCCTGGCTCACTATACATGGCAGTATTTCGATAGTATTGATAGTATAGTATATAGTATATATATAATAGTGTAGTATGAGTAGAGTAGTGATAGAGTAGTAGTGAGTATAGTGAAGCAGTATGAGAGCAGTATGAGTAGCAGTATAGTGATATGACTAAGAGTATAGCAGTATAGTGAGAGTATAGTGTATAGCAGTATACATATACATATACATATCAGTAGACATAGTAGTATACGAGTATGAGCATAGTGTCACTGAGTATGCTGTATGAGCATATGACAGTATAGCTGTATAGATATAGTCTTATACAGTAGGTATATAGCTGTATGACAGTATGAGCTATGCTGTATAGCAGTATGCATATACATATACATATACATATACAGTATACAGATACAGTGATACTGTGGTAAGTGTATAGTAGATAGTGTACAGATACATGATGTCATTATACGTATGTGTCAGGAGTACAGAGTCATATACATATTACATATACATATACATATACAGTATACGAGTATAGCTGTATGACAGTATGTGTCTGTGTATGTGTATGAGTACTGAGTACTGTAGTATCAGAGTACAGAGTCATAGTACATAGTACAGTATAGTGTATGTGACTTATGCTGACATAGTAGCATATCAGTAGTCATGATAGTATAGTGTATGTGTATATAGGAGTACTAGTATACAGATACATAGTATAGTAGTATGAGTAGCTAGTATACATAGTCATATAGATACAGTACTAGTATACATATACAGTAGCAGTATACATGACATATACATAGTGTATATACGAGTATAGTAGTACTGTATCATAGTACAGATACTGAGTATAGACAGTATAGCTGTATGTCGATATAGCTGTATGAGTCAGATACATATACATAGTACTGTAGATCATAGTCATGAGTCTCGATATATAGCTGATACATATAGATATACATAGTAGTACTGTATCAGTATATATAGTACATCTATATACTTATACATATACATATACATTATATCGAGTCATCGAGATGACAGTACATGAGTACTGAGTATAGTGTCTATACATATACATATACATTACATATACATATCAGTATACAGTATAAGAGTACAGATAGTATGTGTATCGTGTATGTGTATCGTGTATACTGAGTATAGTACAGTGACATATACATATACATTTACATATACATATAGATATACATGTATAGTACTGTATCGTGTATGCTGATCCGTGTATAGAGTATGGTGTATGTGTATCGAGTATACAGTGACATGTAGCATATAGCTATCAGTAGTACAGTATACATATCATAGACGTATATAGTAATATATATACTTATACAGTACATACATATACATATACATATACATATAGCATAGTACATAGTCAGTATGACAGTATCGAGTATACAGTATACAGTACTTGAGTATATAGAGTCTGATGCTGTACAGTAGTCATATACTGATACTGTATGGTACATATACATATACATATACAGTAGTACATAGTACATAGTAAGTGTATCGTGTATGCAGTATGTGTATGTCGTATGGTGTATGTGTTATGTGTAATGCGTGTATGTGTAGCTGTAATAGCAGTATGTGTATGTGTATGAAGTATAAGTATGATGTACTGTGTATGTGTATGTGTATATACATATCATATACTTATATACAATACAGTATACTATACATATACATATAGCTGATACTGAGACATCATATACATACATATCATATACATATACATATACGTATGTGTATGTGTATGCTCGTATACAGTATACAGAGTACATATTGTCAATGGTGTATGTGTATGTGTATGTGTATTGTCTGTGTAATGTGTATGGAGTCTGTGTATGTGTATCGTGTATGCTATGTATGTGTCATAGTATATGAGTACAGAGTACAGTATCATATACGTTTACATATAGCTACATATACATATACATATACATATACATATACATATGTCATATACATAGTACATATGTCTATGTATATACAGTATACTGTATAGCTGTATGACAGTAGTATATAGTACATAGTCATAACATATACAGTATACATGATACATATCAGTATACTGTATATGTATATGTATGAGCATATGTCAGATACATATCATATACATGAGTCATAGTAGTATGTCGATACAGTATACTGTATAGTACTGAGTAAGTGCTGTGTATAGTCGTATGTGAATGTGATGATAGTGTGTATGTGTCTGTGTATGTGTATCAGTGTATGGTGTACTGGGTGTATGTGTATGTGTATGTCGTATGTGTATCGTGTATGTGTATGTCCATGTATGTGGTAATGTGTATGTAGTAATAGTAGTATAGTGTCATAGTCATATATACATTACATATACATATACTATAGCATATAGCAGTATAGCTGTATACATATAGCTATAGCATATAGTACATATACATATACATATACATATAGCTTATACAGTATACTTAGTACTGTAGTACATAGATACAGTAGTATGACATATATACAGTATAGTGTATATAGTATGACAGTATAGTGACATAGTATACAGTGTATAGCTTAGTACTGGTATGTGACATGAGTAGTGAATGTGTATGAGCTATAGTAGTATAAGTACATATATACATATATAGCAGTATATACGATATATACTTATATACATATATACTATATATACATATATATACATATATACATACTATATATACATATTATACATATTTACGTGTATGTTATACAGTATAGACATTATACATATATACAGTATATAGCATATATACAT